>JAWVGU010000089.1:0-280973 GCA_037039885.1 Miamiensis avidus
CCAACCCCAACCCCAACCCCAACCCCACCCCAACCCCAACCCCAACCCAACCCCAACCCCAACCCCACCCCAACCCCAACCCAACCCCAACCCCAACCCCAACCCCAACCCCAACCCCAACCCCAACCCCAACCCCAACCCCAACCCCAACCCCAACCCCAAATACAATAAAAATAACATATAATTATAAATAAAAATCTTATGTATAGTATAATTAATAAATATGTATGAGAAAAATTTTATAATCTATGAATATTTATTTAATAGAATTATTAAAAATATTTTTAATCTTATAAAACACATATATGTATAATCTAGTGTGTATATATATTATATTTATAATTGATAAGATATTTATTAGTAATTGATGTATATTTCGTAGTTAATTTTAAGGCAAACACAATATATTAAAATAATGACTTAGATAAAAAATATCAAAAATGGAACTTTGTTTAAGAAGAGTTTCTCTTGGTTCCTTTAAACTAACTGCTTTTTTTTGCATTAAGATTTTTCTAACTTCCTCTTCCAAGTTTTTTAGTTTTATTTCCAGTTTAGTTTTACTCTTCTTCCTCCTAATCCTCTTCTTCTTCATCTACATCTTCGTTTTTATTTTATGGAATTCCCAACAACTAAGCCTTCATCTTTGCAATTTTTTCAAGTCTCTCTTGTTCTTCTAAACTATTGGCACTATCCTTTTGTGTTTCGGATTATTCATTGTTATCAATGGCGCTTTATGATTGCCTTTTGGTTAATTCTTAGGTAGCAAAAAATATACCATTTTCATTTAATTCAAAAATGTATAAATCTACCATTTCTTTCGCTTACTGATAAACTATGCTATTATTTTCCTTATAACATTATAAAATTTTTATATTATTGGTAGATATTTAAGCATGTTTAAAATTTACATTTTCTTGTTATTGACCATTATTTTCTTCTTCTTCGTTGTTTTATTCAAATTCTTTTTAGGAATTTTCAGAATTCTGATTTTCTAATATTTATTATTCCTCTTGTTCCTTTAGAAGTTTTTCTTTTTGCTTTTTAGCTCTGAATCTCTTCTATATAATTGAAGCTCCTTAATTTAATTATTTGTCATTCAAATCACAATTCAGTAAATCAAATTCTTCATTATCATCCTATTTATTATTTTCTTCTCCTTCTACTTTTTCTATATCATTATTTTTTGGAGAAATATCATTTTATTCAACAGTAGGTATTGAGTTTCTGAAATGCTCTCGCTCATGTTAATTTGGTTCAATTATAGTCGGAATATCTGTTCGGGTATTGGCTTTTTCACTATTAGTTTATTTAAGCTATTCTTCTTGTTCATTTTTCTCTTATTCTTATTCTTCTTTTTCTTTTTATTTTTTTCTTTTGTATTTTCTATTAAAATCAAATAATGTGTTGTGTTGTTTAGTAAGTTTTGATAATTTCACAAAATAAGTGTTACTATTAGATAAAAGAGGCTGCCTTGTTTAATTCAGGGTCATTTACATTGCAATTCAATAGATCATCTTCTTCATCTTCCTATTCTTTATTTCCATTTTGAATTTGATCATTTGCTAAAACATCTTTCTGAGAAGACTCATTTTCCTTACGCTTATTATCTTTATAATTTTTATCTTATGAGTTAAGCACTTTTATCACTTCTTCGTCTTCTTTCTATATTATTTTTAATTATTTCTAAAATAAAAAAATATTTAAATTTCATTATGACTTACATTTGCCTTATTATGTTTCGCATTTATTTTATTTTCATTTAATAAAATATTCTCATTTTAAGGAAATGAAACTGATTTTTTCTTTTATTTTTCATCTAAATCATTTAATATTTATTTATTATTGCTATTAGATTTATTATCTTCATTTGATTTCTTGAATGGTTTGCTTTATTAAAACTTAGCATTTTTATTTTCTTCTTTTTCCTCTTCTCTTTTTATCGGAGTGATTGGTCTGAAAGGTTTGAATGCATATTTCCCCCCTCTTTCTTCAGGATCATATTGAGTTTATTCCTCAGGTTTATTTTAGTTTCCAGCTTCCTATTCATCAATACTTTTTTCCTAAAATAATATTTTTAATCGTGTAAAAAAATAAATGTTAAAAAATACCAAAAATGATTTACCTATTCTTCTTCTTGCTATTCCAGCAAATTAGAATTTTGAGTTTCAGGTTTTACTTTAGGTTCTTAATGGTTTCCATTGCCCTTATGATTTTCTTCTTCTTCTACTTCTTCTTCATTGTAAAAATCGTCATTATACTCTTCGTTATCATTAATATCTTCCTCCAATTCTTCGTTTTTTTCTTCCTACTAATTATTTACATTTTTATTTTATCCACTGCTGCCATTACTAACAATTGGCTTTTGGTTACTGTAGGCATTTGATATAATGGGTTTGATTTCGCTTTCTTCACTATCATTTTTCCCAATATTACTTTCCACGAAAATAGGTTTAATTTCTTGCTGAGATTTCAAATTTTCTTAAGTTTATATGGTTTCTTAACTTCTGGGGGCCAGTTATGAAACGAGTAGTATTGAACTGGAATCATTTTTTATAACTATTTCTAAATTTTAATTGTTGCTTTCTAGCCATACTAGTACTGGAACTCTATCATAAGAAACTCCACTGTCTTAATGGAATTTAAGATGAAGCTTTCCATTAGCTTTAAGTTTAAAACTCTTTTATATCTTATTAGCCAGATTGACCAATAAATTTTCAAGGTTCTTTTCCTAAGAATAAACTTCACTTTTTTATTCCAAATTGTAAAAATGATTTAATAAATCTGAGACATTGATGGTGTGTTCTTCTATATTGGTTTTAAATTCTGAAGCTACAGAAGGTAAGAAATTCACTTAAATAATTTGCCTCATTCTGTTTAAAGTAAAAACAAGTTTCCCCTTAATAGTCTGTGTATTTTTTTATCCCACAACCTGAATGTTATATGTAGAGGGAGAAGTAAAAATAATTGTAGGCTTTCCATTTTGCATATTGTTAAATTATTCTTATTATTGTTGCTAGGGATTCTAAGCTCCTTAAAAATTACTATGCACCTTCGTATTCCTTATATTAAATTATCTGGTTTCATTATTTCTTCTAAGATTTTCTTCTTTCTCTAACTCCTAAATAATTTTTTCTTCAATGTCTTTCATATTATCTTGACACCTTTGATACTGATGCTTAAGATTATCTAATAGTTTAGACCTACTTAAATTTTGTTGTAGTCCGGACCCCACAGTTTTGCTGTTTTAGGAGGTGAAATATTACGCTTAAGAACCTTATTATAATTTCATTGGTCTATCGTTTTTATATATAGAAAAAATAAAATAATAATTCGTATATAAGTATATAGTATTTTACGTAGCTTTTCGATCAGTGCCCAAAAACTTATCTATTTTTTGATTCTATATATTATGAGAACTAAGACTGTTTGAAGACTACTGGGCAGAGTTTTTAGAGGTATTACTATAGGGTCTCATCTAGGGAGGATGATAATGGAACTGTCCAATACTATTAACTTTTTTCATGGAGGCATTGCTATTGCTATTGTTGTTATTAGCATACAGGTTTCCCCCAAAAGACAACGGTCGATTGCTATACATAGCTTATTATTTTTAGTTTATTGAGGATTGAGGTCCCGTACCCCTTCCCTTGTATAAGGCTCTGTTAACATGGTAATAAGTATCAGATCCTGTTGGCGATCCTCCTAAAGCGTTGACTCCATCGCCTTTATGGGAAGACAGCCACTCATTGCTTGTATTGCTACTGCCACCATAAATTTTGGCTTGCTGCAATCGTATTTTTCTCGTATTAGACTAACTACGCTTTTTTAAGTTGATTCCAGAGTGTTGCTTCGATTTCACATACCCATTTTGAACAAGTGTACCCACTAAATCAATGTAATTCTAATCATTTTCTCTTTATTCTTTTGCTATATCTCTTTGACGCAGTTGAGAATTGTATAATTTGTGCTGAGCGTACCTATTTTGATATTTGCTATATTCCTGTTTGAATTGCTTTGTTATTCTATTTTCTTCTCCCAAATACTGAACAGCTATTTTGCATGAATTTTCGTAATGTAACAAAGCCTCTTCATAGTTTTAAAAGTACTCTTCCTCCGCTGCTACGTTGTGGAAAGCTATGATCATGGTAGTCAGTTTATTAAGGTACTATGGATCACTTAAATTATCAGATTCAGTGATCTGGTTTTATTGATTAGAATTCTACTCTAATTTTTCATATTCATAAAACTCACTTTAAGCTTCTATCAGTGCTTACTTTGCATTTTCTAAAGCTAATTTGTGGTTTCCAACCTTGTATAAATTAAATGATTTATTAGTATATGTTTATTGTTATTTTTATTACATTTTAAGTTATAATTGTATAATAATTCTAAAATATGGAATTTTATTTACCTGACTGTAAAGGGCGGATAGGTTTAAATAAGTAAGACCCAGATTACTTTTTACTCCTGAGTTTAATAAAGTTCGTAAGGCATTATCGAAAAGAGTATATGCTCTATTGAAATTTCCTTTTCTCCTAAAAGAACACCCCATATGATTATACGTCAGCGCTTTTAATTATGGATATTCTCCATACTACTGAGAATCTTAAAAAAGCCACTAATAATATTTTGATTTTTTAAATTATTGATGTCTTTAAAATATGTATAAAGGAAATTTTTTAATAATAATATTTTACTTTTTCACATTTTTATAAAATTTGCAAACTAAGATCAATTTCTCCCTGATTTAAAAAGTCAACTGAAGCAAAGTTAAGAGTTTTAATAATTTTATTGATAATTTATGAAAAATATGGACTGGCTAGTTCTAAATGAGATCTTTTTAATATAGTTTCACATTTTTCCAAAGCTGGAGTTACTAGAGTAGTTTTTAAATCTGTCATTATGTCATTCATTTGATCTAAAAAATTGTTTAACATCTATTATTAGTTTTATTAGTTATAACTTTTGTTATCTGCATTAAAGTTGCTATTATTGTGAATATTATCGTTTTCATTGCCATATTTATAAAATAATTAGCTGTTGTTTCCTTTACTATCACTATTACTAAGTGTGTGATTTTCAATATTCGTATTGAAATGTTCTTAATTGAAGCTTATTGGAGTAGCATTTGCATCGAAGTTTTCATGGGGATTATTATTATCTTAGTAATTATAATTTGAATCTTTTGCATTATTTTATGCATTGTGATTGGGAATGGCTGAACTATGTTTATCAATGTCTTTTTTCCTTCACTTGGGTATCTTTAAATCATTTGTAAATTATTAATTAATTTAGGTATCTGGGTTAAAAATATTTATATTTTCTCCTTTTTTGTTATAATTTTTTCTTTTTTTCTCTTCTCTCTATATGAGTTTTATTTGTAATATATTAATAATAATGAATTAATGTATTAAAAATATATATAAAACAATCATTATTTTTTTAATACTTTTATTGGTATTTTTCCACTTGATTTATGTGATACTTAATTGAAAATTAGTTTTATAAATTTATTTTTAATGGGAAATCTTAATCAGTTTGAAATTTTAATAATTATTTTTAAAGAATTAATGAATATAAATTATTATTCTATTAAGTTTACAATTCATTTTTTACTTTTTAATAATTCTTCCATTTTTTACTTCGAGTTAAGATTAAAATCACAATATATTAACTACATTAATTTGTGAAAATCATAATTTATAAACCTATCCTATTACCCTTAATAATTTAATATAATATTTATATAACATTTGTAAAAATATAAATTATTTTTCATATTAATTGAATGATAGTTATAAAAGAATATTTGCAAAACTTTATCTTTATATAAAATAAAGAATATTTATATTTTATAAAATTTAACTTCTATAAAGTATTTATTAGTTTTTTTGATTAATTAAATATTTTTAATTAAATTAATAAATAGCTTTACACGAAAGAATTATTACTACATTGTTAAATTCGAATAACCTCAAAATTTTACCAAAATATAAAAAAGAAACACTTATAGAAATATGGATAAATATAAAATAGGAAAAGTTCTTGGTGATGGTACGTTTGGTTCTGTTTTAAAGGCTGTAAATATAAAAACGGGAGAAATAGTAGCAATAAAAAAAATGAAAAGCAAATATGTTAGTTGGGATAAATGCATTAACTTATTAGAAATAAAATCGTTAATGAAATTTCATCATCCTAATGTTGTAAGATTGTATGAAATAATAAAGGAAAACAATACTCTATACTTAGTTTTTGAATACATGGACTAAAATGTTTACCAGTTTATGAAAGAAAGATAAAAGCCTATAAACGAAATTTAAATTCGTAACATTATTTATCAAACACTTTAAGGACTTAACTATATGCACAAGTAACTATAACAAAAAAAACAAACAAAATATAATAAAAACAAAATTCTCTCGTTTACGTATTTAAATTATTCGAAAGGAAAGGTTATTTTCACAGAGATCTTAAACCAGAGAATCTGCTTGAGCAAAATGGTACAGTTAAATTAGCAGACTTTGGACTGGCCAGAGAAATTAGAAGCCGACCCCCATTTACAGATTATGTTTCAACTCGTTGGTATCGGGCTCCCGAAACAATATTAAGGGCCCCGAACTATAATTCTCCTATTGATATTTTTGCAATCGGAGCAATCATGGCAGAACTGTACAGACTATGGCCGCTATTTCCAGTATTGAAAATAGAATTATATATAAATAAAGATTTTAGATTTATATAAATATAAAATAATTGAAAGGGAGCATCAGAAAGAGATCAAATAGTTTAAATATGTTAAATACTGGGTACTCCAGAAAAAGAAGACTGGCCTAACGGTTACTAATTAGCAGCATAAGTTGGTTATTAATTTCCTAAATTCAATAAACCAAGCCTATAGAGTGTAATCCCTACTGCATCTCCTGAAGCAATTGATTTAATGGGTTAGATGATGAGGTATAACCCAGTAAAAGTAATAATTCAGCAATAAATAAAAGTTTAGCTTATAATATATGTAATTGTTTATTTTTAGCGTCCTTCTTGTGCCTAATTATTGCAACACGAATTCTTTAGATTTTATACTCCTATTCCAAGGAGTATATAATTAGAAGGTTTGTAACTTATTGAATTTGAAGAAGAAGAAGAAAATGAACAAAATAACAACAATGAAGAAGCTAATTATTAAGAATCAATGCAAGATAAGTTTATGGAAAGTGAGCAATTTGACTAGTTCTTAGATGATATATTAAATGACAAGGAACCGAAAGACACTATGCCAAAATAGAAATAAAAATAAGAATAAAATACAAATAACAGCTAGAAACACTAAAATAATAAAATTAACAATTTTTCACTTTAAATACTATAAAATGCTCGTTACAAACCTAGTGCAAAATTTCAACTTGTTCATTAATGAAACTCTAATATATAAATATTTTTTTATAGATACATATATTTTTAATTAAATTTTAATATTAATTTATTTATTTATTTTATTTACTTTAATTCCAATTAGAATATTTTATAATTAGTGTATATAGACTATATAAATTTATAATTTAATTTGTGATCACATAAATTTTTATAAAAATATTCCGTTACTTTATTCGAAAAATTATTTGGATATAAAATTGGTAATATAATACATTAAAAAAAAGCCATTCTATATATAAAACTGCTAAGCAAAATTTAGTTTATAAAATAAATATAAGTTCTAATTCCTTTATTACATTGCTCTTAAAAGAAATTAACTATATTTAATAATATTGATTAATTAATTAAAATAAAATTTTATAATAAATAACACTCTTTCTTAAGCGAAATAGCAAAAAACCACTAAAAATATACAAGAGGTTTCTTTTTTAAGAATATAATTTATTTAAATAGCTGAAAATATAAAATAAAAACTAATTTTAAACCTAAAATAAATGGCATTTGCAAGATCGTAAAGATTTGATACAATTTCAAGAACAACTCATTGTTAAGAATATCCGAATTAATTGGAAAACATATCTAAAAAGTAATTTCTATGATAAAAATTAGTTCTTAATATTATTGAAAATAAAGGGAGATATAAAAATTAATAATTAGATTAAATTGTCAATTTATATATTAAATAAAGTTTAAGAACTATTTTTATCGTCCAGAAAATAATTAAATAAAATTTAGTTTTATTTTTTTCTATTAGAGAAAGATTTGGTTTATTCAGTTAACCTCCAGGATTATCTATCGGAGATTCATATGGAAAAGCTCCAAGTATATTATTCAAAAACTAAATAAGAATGATAGGCAATTATATATATTATGATAAATTTAAATAGCACAGCAAAAACCCAGAGGGATAATGACTAATCCAAAATTACCAAGTTCTGTTGAACCATCACTGTTTCAATTTCCTAACTTTACATCTATAAGTAAAAAAAATTTATAATTTTAAACTGTTAATAAATCACAAAAATAAATGTTTTCTATATCATAGACGATCCATTTAAAGAGCCTTATAAAATGAAATAAATCGGAGATAAATAAAGAGAAGCCAGTGTTCCTCACAGGCATCCTTTCAAACAAACCGATTCTTTTAAAACTATGTAATTAATAGTATTCTACTTATTTTACTAATTAGTTATTAAAAACAAAAATATTTATAAAAATAGTGTGGGAAGTGAATATGAACATATGAAAGAGTTTAATGATAAGGTGTACAATACAAGACATGGAGATGGTTCAGTTATTACTAAACCAAGAAATTTTTTCACGCAGCCTCACAAAAAAGGATTTGGAAATACTACAACTGGACATTTATTCGAGCCAGTCAAGTATGAAAGTGACCCATATGACAGACCTAAAGAATATGATGTCGTAATAAAAAATAAATAATTATAATGATATACAAATTACAAATTTATTTATCATCTAATATTTTGTTTATAAATATTAATATTCCATTTTATTCTTTAGTAAGATAGAGCCACTCACAAAAGTAAAATTTATGATACCAATAAGCCGTTTATTAGCACCCAACAAAAAAATAGATTATTTTAAGATAATATTGACGCCTTTGGAAATTATAGGCCATAGACAGAAGTAAATTATAATTAGTAAGATTAGTATAATCAGTGTAAAAATACTTAATTTCAATTATAATTTAGGTAAGATAGAGGTCTTATGATTATAAATCAGCAACTCACACTTCAGAATGGAAACCAGGAAATCCAGCTAAAGTCGTAATCAGCTATATAAATATATTCAACAATATATCAAGACTAATTGTAAATTTTTTTAATAAGGGATATAATAAAACAATTGGAAAGTTTCCTGATTATTACGAAGAAGGAGGTAGTAGAGCTTGGAAGAAGAAAGTTCCCTTCGTTTAACACAATAAAACATGGAAGTAATTAATTTAAACATTCATATATATATATATCTGGTTTTTATAACCATTTTCATTATAAAGACCAAATTCTAATGGAACTTTTGCCAAACCTTCTCCCCCTATTTCTCATATAGTCACTAATTTTAATAAAATATCCTGTTTCAGAAGATGAAAAAAATATATATTTATAAATATAACTTTATTTTTTTAATTTTCATATCCATTTTCTAAGAAATTAATTAATTTATTAAATATATTATTTGAATCCTTTCAACTATTATTTTAATAAGATCATATAAATAATATTTTATAAATCAGAATATTCCTTTTAAATTAAACAAGAAATAAACTACCACATATTTAATAACATCTAGAGATAGATAGTTTGTTATCATCAATTCCAAAAAGTTAATACCAAAAAAAAAAAATTGAAAATAAAAATAATTCCCGTTGTAATAAATATATGCAAATATTCAATATTATAAAAAGTGGCAGCAATTTTAAATTTCATCTCCTGAACAGTTAGGCTTCTCATTATCTATTTAACTCTTCTACAATGGGCGCTCATTATACTTTATATCATATGCTGTAAATATCGCCCAATAGCTCAGCTGAAGAAATTAAAAATGCGTATTATAAAAGGGCTAAATAGTTTCATCCTGATGTTGATAATGAAAAGGCCCAAACAAATGAGTAGATATTTAAATAAATTTAGATTGCTTATAATATTTTAAAAGATAAAGAAAAGAGAGAATTTTATGATAAGGAAGTTATAAATGAGAGTTTTAAAGATGTGAATGAATTTCAATAATAATATGATTTTGCTTTCAAGCATAAATAGAGATTTTTTAATAAAAATGAGGACTAAAACACCTAGTAAAGTTACTATAAAGAAAGTCCTGATAAAGAAGCTTATTCAACACAGTACGAAAGAAACCAGTGGAAATATTAATAAGAGCAGGAGTATAAATACACGAAAGGATTTTATGATAATGAGGAAAATTATAATAGAGCAAGAAAATCATAAAGATACAAAGATTTTTATTCTAATTCTCATGGCCATGATTAATACAAAAAAAATATAAAAGTTCCACATAATAAGAAGGATTTTTTATAAAAAATAAAGTTCATTGGCTATTGGGAATCGTATTCTTATTAAGTTTTGACTTCATTTGGGAATATTTCAATAGAGAAAAGCTGGAAAAGTAAGTTTTAGAAGACATAAGGAATAAAAAATCTTGTAACTAAAATGTTTTAAATTTACTTTACACGATTGAAACCAAAAAAATCTAAATTTAAATAGACTTGATACTGAAGTACGAAGAAAAAATGTAATAATGAGTAAAGAAAATATTGACAGTGCTCCCCATGTTTAAGAGAAAAGAAGAAAAATGTTGGAATAAGAAAGATTAGAAAAACAATTCTCTATTGTAGTAGTTAAATAATTGGATAAAAAGCAGCAAAAAAGAATAGAACAAGAAGAAAAGCGACTAAAGAAATAGGGAATAGAAAGTCTTGAAACTCTGGGTTAGTAATATAACATTAAAATAGTAAAATCTAAAACAAACAATAATTATACATAAAATGAACTTGCGGGAAAAAAGTTAACTGTAGATTAATTAATTCAACTATAAGAAGAAGATGATGAAGATTATATGTGATTGTAGTGTCGAATGATAGTAACTAAACTAAAAAAAATAAAAATGTTTTTAAATTACTTTATACTATTTAATACATGTATATTAATATAATTAATCAAAAACTCTATATAAATGGGCAAATAACTTGTGATAAACAAGGAATTTATTTTTCATTTGGATTTTACTTTAAAATCACTTTAAGCTTTATCTCTTATTAATTTATTTTCATTCAAAAATAGACTCCTTCCTCCTTCTCCGTCATCATCTTAATCTTAGTCGTCTCCATGGATAGACTACGAGCGAGATAAAGTATTCATATTAATATGTTATTCAAAATTCATTCTTTTCATTTAATTAGCTATTTAGTTATCTTAATCTTCTTCACTGACACTATAGTCATCATCATTAAAATCACTATCATCTCTATTATCTCCACTTTCTTCCTCCCTCTTCATCTCTTCTTACTATTATCTGTATAAACTATTTTTAATTGCAAATTTGTGCAAATTTTTCGAATGTCTTTCTTTAGGTTTCTTTTTGGGTCCCTGATTCTGACCATTAGAGTTATTAGATCCATTTTCACAAGCAAATTGTGATACCTTAAAAATACAGATTTATATGTTAATTAGATTATTATTATATAAATATTCTTATTAATATATTAAAGGAAAAACTATTAAATATGATTACCTTCTTTTCTCTAGTTCTTTCTTTGAACCCTCCGGAACCATCGATGCTATTTTTGCTGTCGAATTTTCCATTACTGTTCATTTTAAGAGAGCCAATTGTGTTGACATTTCCATTCAAACCTGAATTAGAAACTGTTTTTAAAGCCATAGAACCTGTTAATTCTTTACTATCGAAAACATTTTTCTTTAAATCTTGTTTAAAATCTTTTTGATAATTATCTAAATTTGATTTTAATCCACTAGCTTCTCCCTATTGGGCACATTCTTTATCTTCAATTTAAAAGAACCCATGATCTAAACACTATTAAGCTGTCAGTCTCTTTTCTGGAGCAGCCACGAGTATTTTTTTGAGTAAATCAACAGCTATAGGATGTTAATTCTAAAAAAGTTCGGAGCTAAAGCTAACATCGCAGTTTTTATTGGCTCTCAGAATTTGTTTATAATCAAAGCCTTGAAAGGGTTATTTTCCCGTCATGAGCATATACATAATAACTCCAGCACTAAAAATATCACACTTACTGTCATAAAAAGCATCCTTTTCCTAAATAAAAATATATTTTTAATATAATATATAAATTAATAATTTAAATTAAGAAACAAATAAATATTACGTCGTATAAAAGTATTTCAGGTGCAACAAATCCGGGAGTTCCGCACCTTTTGAACAAAATTTCAGCAGGTTTATCATATGTTGTTGCCAGTCCGAAATCAGCCACGACGATGTCATACTACCCTTTCGATCGTATCAATATATTTTCTGGTTTTAAATCTCTATGCATTATTCCCTGACTGTGAAGATGTTCTAATGCTGATAACAGATTGAACATCACGGTCTTTAAGTTAACAAGAGTGAATTTTTAGTCTTTGGATTTGATGTCAGAAAGAAGTTCTCCCCCTGATAGTATATCTACAACGAAATATATAGAATTTTGAGTTTCATAAACTTCGTACAGTTTAATTAAGTATGGATTATTTAGCGATCTCATGACTTTTATTTCATTTCTAATAGAATCTACCCCTTTATGTTAGCTCTACCACAAATTTTAAATAAATTTATTTATTTAAAAAATAGACATTATTTTATTATATTTTAATAAAATGTTACTGTCATAAACTCTTTATTAAAGGCCTTTATAGCATATTTTTACTGAGTCTCATTTTTGGTAGCTAAATAAACTTTAGCAAAGGAACCTCTTCCTATCATTTTACTTACACTGAAATCATCGTGAAAAGTAGTTTAAAGAACTTTAGAAAATAAGTAAGATTTCCATTTTTCAAATTGGCCTAGGTCTTCTGTGTAAAATTCTGATATACATTAATTTTTAATCAATCTAATCCCATAAATATAGGAGCAAGAAAGCCCAGAAAAAACATTCTTTGGATTGTTTTCTCTAATCCACTGACATCTGGTGTCATTCAGAGATAACATTCCTTGAAATAATAAATAATATTTTTAATTACTAATAATATTTATTTTCCAAAATTTTTAGAATAATATTACTTTTCATTAATTTATAAAATAATAAAAATATGAAAGAAATTGAACACAAATTCTATCAATATTTTAAATTTACCTGAAAGTTTTGCCTTTTTTGCTGCTTTTTATACATAAATTTTGTCATTTACTAAAATCAAATATCTTTACTTCTTTTTTCCTTACTTTTTACAAACCTTATAGAAAGTATCTTATTGTAGTATTTGTTCTTTATCTTGTAGTTGTTTAAATTCCTTATATTGAGAGTCACCAGTGATTTTTTCCCAAATTTTTTTGGCAGGTAAGGGAGTTGAATCAAAGAAACTTTGTTTATTCGAGGATTAATTCATTTATTTAATTTTTATTTAAATAATGGCTCTTTTTTTTTTTTTTTGATTAGAAGAAATTACCTTTTTATTTTTATTTTTTTCTTTAAAAATTTAATAATAAATTACATTCTTTATACAAAGAAATTTAAGAAGTGTTATATAAATATTATTAATAAGTGAATGAAGATTAATAGTTATTAACAAATATAAAGGCACAGCTAATTTTGCTGATCATAATTTCTAATAAAATGAGTGGAAATTATATTTAAAAAATCTAAAATATTTAATTAATTGATCCATAATATATCTTTTGTTTTTTATTTTAAATATCTTGATAATTCACGATAATACTATGAATAATTATAAATATTAATTCAATAATTATTTTATAAGAAGATAATAAATAATACTTAATTTAAATGTCAATTTATTGTTTGTCAAATTTAAATCCCACACTAATAATTCAAATTAAATCATCCTAATTTATATAATAAATATAGATTAATTTCATAAATAAATAAAAAAAGTAATATATAAATAGTACCATAAATGGATTTGTATTTTTAGCAGCTTATGATTATTACTATTATTAGTTTTACTAATACTATGATTAATTGAAATTATTATTATTATTGTTGCCAAATTAGGATTACTATTGAGGAGATTAATAGTTTCCGAAATTATTATTTTAATAATTACTATTGCAGTTGTTGTTATTACCAAAACCTCCAAAATTATTATTGTTGCTGTTATTATTGTAGTTGTTATTGTTATTCATATTGTTGCCGCTCTATTATTAAAATTAAGGTTAGTTAACATAAACTGTATTAGTCTAAATGATATCTAAACCCTTTGGCTATTGAGCTTGAGGGTTATTAAATATATTATTAGAAGGATTTACTTTAGACTAATCAAAGTTATCAAACAATGTCGATTGCGCATAAGAAGTATCATCCAAGTTAGAGGGAATAATGGTATTGTTGGGTGGAGGAGCAAAGGTTGTTATATTATTAGAGTTGCTACCGAAAGCATTTTATCCATATTGATTGTCTTTATTTTGCATTTTATTCGGACTATGGTTGCCAAATCCACTCCAATCGTCAAATTTAGAGAAGTCGTTGGAATTATTATTATTATTTTAATTATAATTTTAAAATTGTTTTTGTCCGCCTCCCCCATTGCTTCCAAAGTTTCCAAAATTTCCATATTAATCTCCAGACCCACCTGGAGAGCTTTGGTTGTACTAAGGCTAATATTATGACTGAAGGTTCATTTGAGGTGTTTATTAAAAACTATTATTATAATTATTTCCTTGTATTTACATGGACTAATAATTCCTTTAATTTACCTATTATTATTACAGTTATGATTATTGTTACTGAAGCATCATTGACTATTACTCCAATTATTACTTTTTCATAGCCAATTCTTGTTCCCTTTCCTTAATTTTTAAATCTTAGTATTGTTTTTCCAGCATTATCATTTTTTCATCTTCACTTTTTTATTTGTAGTGTTCTTAATTTTAGTTTTATTTTTATACATCAACATTTCTTTGCAAAAGAAAAATTCATTATTTTATTAAAAAAAAAAAATTATTTCATTAAATAAATATATACTTTTCTTCATCTGAATCCATGATTTAAATAGATTTTCTTCTCTTGCCATTTAAAGACTAGGAGACTGAGTTTTACAAATTGTTAGCTTTATTTTCAATTCTAGATGCAACTGATCCTAATCCAACTGTAGCTCCCATTTGAGAAAATTTACTTTAATTTATATCATTGTTGTTGTCCACAGTTGACTTTTCTAAAACTTAATCATTTTAGTTCATATTTTCTCCCTAATTTTTAGATTCTTCATTACTGTTATCTTACTAAATTTTCATATTTTTAATAAAAATTATTTTCTAAAATTCGAATTTTATAAGAATATATTCTTACACTCAGTGTATTTCTAGAATCATTAAGAAATATTTATTAAATATTTATAATTGGTTTTATTTTAATGCTGCATCTTTCATAAAATTCCTCCAAAAGAGATACAAAATCTTGAATGAAGGGATTGAAGTATTTAAATCTTCCTTCAAACAATTTTTTCATTTAATTATAGCTCTAAGTAATATTTTATTGGTAAGCTTTACGAGAGGTTTCCAATTTTTCTTTGTTCTAAGTAATATAGAATTTATTATAATATAAATTGGAAAAATTTAAACTTTTATATATAAATAATCGAAAAACTAAAATTAATTAGATTTAATGCAATCAAATATTTAAATTTCAATATTAGAATTTGCTTAAAAAAATATAACATTATTTTGATAGAATAATTTTAATTTATAAATAATTTATATATAAAATAAAAAACTAAATTTATTGAATTACTCTTGCAAACCTTTCTTTCTCTTTATTGGTTTCAGGGATTTGTTTTGTTAGTTTCATATTCTTCTAATTTCGTAGTTTTTCCAATTTAAAAGTATAATGATCAAAATCTTTTTTACCTTTAAATAAGCCAGATCATTTTTCTATATTGTATAGAAATATAATTAAAGCAAACCAATAGGAAATTTAGATAAAGTAACTAGTTTTATAACATATACAAATAACATTTTTTATACCTAAAGATCAGCAACTCCTATATTCCACTAATTAAAAGTGCCTAAAGTTTTTTATACTTTTTCATTCTAGAAAATCAGATAGTTTGATAAATAAACAGTTTTAAAAAGAAATCTATAGAAAAAGTAATTTCGGATTTATAGATTACCAGAGTTTAATGAACTACATATAGTTCTTTATATACAGATGCAATTTATTTTCCAGCACTCTAATACATATTGCTTTCTTTGTCTAACGAATACAATTTGTTTATATTTTGTTATATGGTATTCAACTGTTATCCAATTTCTATTAAAGTTATAAAAGTGTTTTTATGCAAAAAAAAAAGGTTTATAGGTAAATGTTGGTATATATAAATAATTATATAATTTAAATATGATTTTTTATAATAATTATATGCTATTTTTAGATATCTTTAATTTTAATTGTTACTAGCTAAATGGCTTGCTATTCCTTAACTGCATTATTACACAACTTTAAATATGACTTCTGTTTAGAATATTTATTCTTTTTTTGATGAAAACATTCATCAGATGTGGACAGGGTCTGGTTTTGTTGCGACATGAGATATATATATTTTTTGTTTTCTTAAAGTAATATTAATTTATTATTTTCTATTTTATTGTAATTATTATTTGATGATTATATTATTGTAATAATTTATAAATAAGAGATTGATTGATGAATCATCGCTTTTTCTTTAAACAATTTTATTTCGAATATATAGATTTCTTAAATACACACATAACTATTAATTTTTTTATTCACCATCAAGTAATTTTTTAAATTAATTTAAGCATTATAAATTCCACTGAAAAAATATTGTGAAATAATAATTAAATCACATTTATACTTTTTAATTAAATTTATATTTAAGCCCAAATAAATATTTATTACCATAGAATGAGGCAATCAAAATACTAGATGTTTAGTTGTTTAGAACATAAATTTATCAACTTAATAAAATTACAAAAATATAAGTTTTTGTTTAAAAAGGTATAAAAAATATAGTAAAAATAAACATCTATTTGTATATAAATTTTAAAATGATACAAAAAAGTATAGTATTTAATAATTATAAAATACTACAACACTCAATATTTTTATTTATTATTTTAAATGATAATAAAGGAATATTATTTTCATAAACTATATTCATCATTTCTTTCTGTAAAAGGTAATTTCTTATTATTTGAAATATCTTCTATCTTCTTCGTCTACTAATACTAAGTTTAAGAAATGTTTAACAGTGAATTTCCCAGAAACGTTTTTACTGCTTGGAGTTAAATCAACTCCAGCTAAATATAGTCTAATAGGAATAATTTCTCCTCTTTTATAAATATAATTGAGTTTGATATTATTTTATAAATAAGCTAACTATTTTAAAACAAATTTTTACTTATGAGGACAACCATCCATGACTTCATATTTAACTAAAGTTTCATTATCAGTTTATTAATTAGGTCCTTTAAAATTGATAACGTAATATACTTGATTAATTGAAAATTTTTATAGAATTATAATTAAAAACTAATATAAATACCAGTTCCAGTTATTTCTCTTTTAATAATATGCAATTCCATGTATTTAATTCTTATTCTAACTAAAAGGAAAGATACTTTCCCGGTTACACAATCTTTAAGATGTAATTTGCTTTTAGAATATTCGAACTCAATATGTAAACATTCTTCGATTCCAACCTATTAAAAGAAAAAATATATATTATATTATAGCTTTGGGAAAAGGTTTAAAATTACTTCAAGTTTGATTAAATTTTGAGATTCAGCTATTTAAGGAGTAGGCATGTAGACAGCAATATCTTATTCTTTTAATATTTTATTTTAATAATTTCTGCTAATACTTACTCTTATGAAATATCTAAAAAATAAGAGCAAATGATGAATTATCTAAAGATTTATATTTTTTATTACCTAATTCTTGCAGTATTTCCATTGTAAGATTCAACTTCTTTTTCAAATCTTTAGAAATTGAAATTGTAGGTTTTGTCTTCAGTTAAAAATCCAACTGGTTCTAATTCTCTTCCCATATTCATGAAATCACTACTTTATACTTTTTCGTAGATCATTTCTAATAAAAATTTATTATTTATATTATGCTTCTCTTCATTATAATAAAAAATTTTATTCATGCAATTAAACTAAAAAGGAAATAAATTCTATATTGGATTTAATTCTTTTTTACCAACATGTCCGATTAATTCTACCCTAATTCCGGTGTGTTCAAATTTTTTATTTTTTCCTAATTTAATTTATACGGTTCCAGAAATATCATCTTCTCCCTTTAATAAGTAAATAAATCAGTTCATTCATGATTAGTGATATTAAAAAAATATGAAAATAATTTTTGAATTTTGTAAATTAGATATTTATAAATGCATTAAATTATTCCAATTATTCATAAAAAATAAACACAAATTCTTATTCTAAAATAATATTTGATTCTAAAATTTTTTAATATATGTATTCTATTTTGCTGATTACAGTGTATAAAGCTAATCTTTAAGGTTACATATTCTTTCCCTTTAAAGTGACATGTTTTCTTTTATCAAGTCCGTCAATTTAAATATCAATGGTAGGGTTTCCTCCTCCGAATCCAAATAATGACTAATATAAAAATAAAATTTATAAGGAATTTGATAATGCATACGGCTTAATGAAAATTTAATTCTTTAGAATTTATAATATTATTTTCTAATTACCATTTTTATATGTATATATTTTTAGTTAATATCTCCTCTTTTTTTATTTATGTTTTATATAAAATTTAGATGTTTAATAAAGTTTATTTTGCAAATATAGTTTTATTAGTAATAATAAATATTAAGGTCATATTGTTTTCTTGGATTTTTTATATGTATTTCTCTGGCAATAGCGATTTATTATTAGCTAAGTATTTAAACTTAAAGTATCAGAATTAGTAATTCTCTTTATGTAAGTATGCTTACTTAATTATATACGCACAAGCTATTTCGTGTATAATAAAAAGTTCATAAATTAAAATATTTTTGAGTGTTAATAACCAATATTATCTCAAATATTTTATTTCTTAAATATCTTGATTAAAAGAAAAAAAAATTTTTTTAATACAAATTAATTTAAAAAATAAATACTTCTATATAATTTTATAAATTGAGAGGGAATTTAATAAACTATAATTACAATAAGAAATGCACTAATATAATTTTTCGTTAGTAATATTTATATGCTTATTATAATATATATTATTTATTTGCGAATTCCCTGAAGATAAGAATAATATATTAATAAATAAGTAATACTTTCGTGTAATTAAATTCGATCATTAACAATTTATTAATTTTTTATGATAAAAATTATATTTATAGTAATAATTAAAAATAAATCACACTCTCAATAACTAATATTCACTAACTAACTCAAATAAATTAAAATATTATATTCTAAAATAAATAAGGATAATAGTTTATTCTCATACGTTACTATCTTTGAGTTATAACCCATCACACGACATAATATGGCTTAAACATTCAAATAGTTAAAAGGAAAGGTTTTGCAGTTAAAAGACCGTTCGACTCTTACAATGCAAGACGTTTTAGGAGAAGGTGGGTTTTCTACTATTCTTAATACAAATAATCAGGATTGGATTGTGAAAGCGATTGTAAAACAAAATGAAAGTAAAAATAAAATATTTAAACTTATTAGTAAAAGGAAAAACCTAAATTTATATCAAACCCAAATTAAATTTCATGAGATTAAATTAATAGCTTTAGAAATATAGAATTTTGAAATTAAGAAACGATATAAATTAAGTAGAAAAATGTGATAATTTTTCATGTTAATTTTATGGAAAACAAAAAAAACATTTTTTTATCTATTCTTCACTCAATAATTAATGAAAAATATGCTTTATTATTAAGTATTTTATATAATAAGCAGATTAATATATAAGATTGATTATTTGAATCCTGGACTGAGGATAATTTGGTTCAATATTTATTTTATTTTTATAAATACCCAGATGTTCTTTTTATAATAATTATATTATATTATAAAAGGAAAATATCTACATTTGAAAAAAAATTAAGAAATTAAAAATATTTTTAATTATTTTTCTTATTTAATAGTAACTTACTTGACCTATCGCAAAGAGAAGTAGTTTTATTAATCTTTCGATAAATCACCACATATAATTTAGTGTAAGGAATGTCTAGAGTACAATCCTGGAAAAGACGGACAGGTTTTCGCTATTTTAGTTTTAGAAAAGTGTCAGAGAGGGTGTTTATTTGATGTGATGGGCTATATGCCAGGCATGAATTTTAATGAACACTAAATTTTAAAAATTGTTTAAGATATTTGCAAGGCTTTGATAATAATTCATGGCAATAATTACGCTCACAGAGACATAAAATTGGAAAATATTCTTTTAGGCAATGATGGGAATTACAAACTTTGTGATTTCGGTAGTATTTCCAACATATTCGTCTACAATGTTAATAGTGAAAATAGGGCAGAAATTTAAGAGGAGATTGAGCAAAACACCACGCCCCAATATCGGTAAATATTGCAAATTATTGATCATTTTTTACAATGAATTTAATTTACTATTAAAAAAAAAAGAGCTCCTGAACAGTTGGATTTGTACTCAGATTTCGAAATTTCTTAAAAGGTAGACATTTTTGCTTTGGGAGTTGTTATTTTCATTCTCTGTTTTTAGAAACCCCCATTTGAATCACGATTATCAGCAATTAATACTTAATATTTTATTCCAGAACAGCACCCATTTTCTTAAAAATTAGTGGATTTGTTTTAATTTATGTTTATGGCCAATCCGAAAAACCGATTTTCTGCTTAGTAAATCATCAATTACATAAAAGAAATGTATCCGGAAATGAATCATCCTTTGGCTGGGAAAATAAATCCTGATATTTTCAAAACAGGTTCTGGAGGATAAATAAAACCCTCATTCATTGACAAATGCAAAAAATACATAACCAGATGGACGAAAATTTCAGAAGGATGGGTGCTATCAGCATTGGAGGAAAATGATTAAGGCCCCAAATAAAAATATGTCAGGTTTTTGGTGGCGAAGGCCTGGAAAAAAAGATAGAAAGTCGAAAAATTTTTCAACATTTTACATTAATAGCTGCAGAATTGCAGTGATAATCCTGTGATAATCTTGAAAATGGAGTTACTCATGCATAATTATTTCAAAAAGGGTCCTCCCGAAGCTTTAGATAAAAATAACTCGAAACCTGAAGATATTTTAGTTTCAATCAAAGCCAATTGGGAAAATTAAACTAAAAAGAAAAATGATCACTAATTTAAAACGGCCTACACAACCAAACTAATTATCAATTACGCGAAAGTTTTAATTGAAAAAGTGAGAATAGGTCAAAAATTCAGTGAAGTAAGTTTAATTTTATGTTTTTTTTTAATAATTAATGTTTTTTTGTTTAAACTAAACAGATATTTGAAGGAAATTTTTCATTGAATCCGTTCTTATAGAAAAAGGCCAATAATTTATAATGTATTACACCTATATCCGTAAAGATAATCGAACATCTATTGCGTTATTTAGATAATTTGGCAAAGTTTCAAGAATCTGTTTTAGAGCAGTTTGGAATATGGAACATTCAATGTGCGATTATTATTCAGCTGATTGACGAAGAATACTGCTTAATTTCTCTGTTGATTCATCTGCTGCACACATTTAAACAAAAATCAAATTATAAAAATGTTTAATTGGAAGTTGACAACCAAACTTACCAAGCCAAAATTAATTAATACTAAAAGTCCTTTTCTGAAAGCTTTAAAAGCATCCACACATTTTTCCTAAGGTGTTCAGGACTTAAAGACTCACAAAACAACAGCTTTTCTAAAGTCATTCCAAAACTGTCTCTAGATGCACTGGATTACATACTCAGCGTCAAAACTTTTTAAAATAATAAAAAAGATTTCTCCATATTCCACTATCTAGGAGAAGACAAAAGTATTTATCAACTTAGAATACCTTAAACTTATGGAATTGCAGCTCAAAATTTAGATATGAACGAACAACAAGGTAAATATTAATTTTTAATTATTTGAAATACCAAAATTTTAATTTTTCTATTTTTTATAAAGAAAAAAGCTATCTAGAATACGGCTATTTTTAATAATTAGACGAATTCAAATTTGAAGAAAGACAATCTTACATAGCTCAAAAAAATAATAACGATTCCAAATCGAAGCTAATTTAAAACTCAGAATAATAATTTTCCTTTTAATAGAGTAATAATTTAGAAAGTTTTACAAAGAATAATTTTTAACAATAACAACAACAACAGTCGTTTTCATAGCCCAACTAAAACAGTATCACCTCTCAAAGTTATTAACAGCAATAATAATAGAAAAGCTCATTTAAGAATTAATAGGCAAGTTAGGAGACAAAAAAGCCTTAAAATAACAAAAAAATAGTAAATAAAAATAGTAAAAAGTAGCAACTTTTGTTCGGCGGGAGTGAAGAAGATCTTTCTGCAGATGATAATCATTCCTATGATTATTCTCAAGAAAAGTCCTCTAACAATTAGAAGATATTCAGTCCTTACAATGGAAGTTAAGATGTGATAGGAAGTAGTCATGAATTCGATTCGGGTACCAATAATGAAAAAAAAAAAAAATTGATGTAACAAATGAAAAAATTAATATTTAGAATACTACTTAAAACGATAACAAAAATAATCAGTAGTTTAATTAGTAAAGTAATAATAATAAAAGTCCAACAAAGTAATCTTTAAAGGATAATTTCTCATAATTCGATAATATTTGGGCAGTGTAAGCAAACTAAGGTTAAAAACAACCTAACTAGTAGCAGCAGCAGTAAAACTCATAAGAATTTGGAGATGATAAGAATGATATATATTGGTAGTTTTCACATCAATGCATCAATAAGGATTTTTAAAATAATACTATTTAAAATTTTAAATAAAAAATTAACAATAATAATAATTTTGGGCATGATTTTGATTAATTTAATGATATTCCCATGGTTCAATAAAACCAGGATTCTCAAAGAAGGAAAAGTGGGGAAATTCAATAAACTCAAAAACTAAAATTTGACATAAATAGATAAGAGAGTGCTAATGTTAATTAAAATAACAACGATAACAAAAATAATAATAATAATGCAGAAAACCTCATTGATTTATTAAATATGAATAACTAAGGGTAAGTATCTGCAAACATTTAAAATACAAATAGCAATAATAAAAATAGTAATGATAATTTGGTTGACGAAATGTTCTCTTAAGGATTTTAACAAAATACAGCGAGAAGTTAAAATTTTAAGTCTGATAATAAAAATTAAGCTAATAAAAGTGTTATAGATCCTGACTTATTTGATTTAATAAATATTACATCGAATTCTAAAAGTGTAAATCCTATTCAAACTTAATTAAATAATAACTAAAATTAATTTCCAAATATTTAATAATAATATTAGTAGTAGTAGCAGCAGCAGTAGTAAAATTAGCAATCCGATTTCTTTCATAATATTCACTAAAATTATAACCAAAATTCCGACTTTATGCAGTTGTAGTCTCAACAATAATAATAACAAGGACAGCCAAATAATTTCTAGCCCCAATAATATATGTATACTCAGTAAAGTAACTTTAATTAGCAATAACAACAACAGCAATAGCAACAACCTTAATTTTAAAATAATTTTTAATAGTAATAATAGATTCAATATTAAAACATTTAATAATAATAGCAATAATAATAAAATTTCTAAAACAAAAATAGTAATGACAGCAATCCTAATATAAATAGTAATAATAATAACAATAACAATTTTACTAATTATTAACAATTTCCCAACAATGATTTTATAAAAAATAATTCACACCCCAATTTTATGGGCAATAATCATTAATAAAGTCAAAGTATGCACAACCTAACAGGTGGTGGATTTATTCAATAATAGGGTAACTAATTTATAAATAACCCATCCTAATTATAACAACTTTAAAGTCAATAATAAACCAAATAATTATAACACTAACATTCTTTTTCTCATACATTCTAAAATTCTTAAATGCAGTACCAACAAAATTAACCATTTTATGGGCAACAAAGAAATGATATTTAATAATAACTACGATAAAGTGATAATATACTTGCAATGAATAAAAATAACCCTTTCAGAGATGCTAGTCCTGTAAAACAAAATATTAATTAGTAATAACAATTTTAAAATAACCAAAATAACATAGCATCTCATATATCAGCAAGTGTGCATCTTCCCAATAATAATAATAATTAATAAAATAAGGGAGACATAAGCATCCAGGGAATAAAATAACCAAATACTCCTACAAACTTTAAATTTTAAAATAGTGAATAAAACTTTAATAAAACTAATTTTAGTAACAACAAAAGTGGTGGAAATAATAATAATACATATAATTAATTTCTTAATGATTTAGATGACAGATAATCGATTTAAAATGATAAAAATATCAATCAAGTAAAGTTATAACATAAATGCCAAATTATAATTTAATATTATATAAATATGAATTTGATAGAAAAATAAATCCGGGCCAAGTTAAAAGAACTAAGGAGTTGGGGTAATAGGTGGTAATGATAATGATATTGATGATGAAAATGGAGATATCGGCGAAGAAGATTCAACTCTGCATTAAAAAATGCTAACGGTTAAATCTGAAATAAGCAAAAAGTAATCGACTAAGATAAATATAAAAGACTTTTTAGAAAATGAACTTTCCAAGAGTGTCCAGCAGCCTCTGAGTAATAAATATATATAGATATAAAATAATTGAAAAACTAATTTTTTTAAAATAAAATCTTAGAAGAAGCAGAAGAATGGATAATTGATTCAAAAGAACTTAAGTTTTCAAAGCAAATAGGTTCAGGTATATAATATATTAAAATGGTATGATTTAAATAGTAATAAAAAAAAATATTAAAATAATCATTCGAATTTTTAGGTAATTCTTCTGAAGTTTATAAGGGTTCAATGAAAGGAATAAATGTAGCAATCAAGAAAATGCGAATAGTTGATATGAAAGCCTCTCATTTTAAAGAATTTTCTAGAGAAATAGGAACTTTGGTCAAATTAAAGCCATAGCCTAATCTTGTTTCTCTTTTAGGAATCAGTTAAAAGAAGGAAGAATTCTTTATTATTACTGAATTCTGTAGTGGAGGAACCCTATTTGAAATTCTACATAGGAAAAAATAAATAAATATTTCCTGGAAACAGAGGTTAAAAATGTGCAAAGATATAGCAACGGGAATGATATATCTCCATAACCAGTAAAATCCTATCATTCATAGAGATTTAAAGAGTCTTAAGTAATATTTATATTTTTTTATCTAAATAATGTGCATAAAGTAAATTTTACATTTATTTTAGTTTGTTACTTGATTCTCCTCTAACTGGAGAAAATGATAAAATTAATTTAAAAATTGCTGATTTCGGACTTGCAAGAACCAATGATACAGATCTCATGACTGGAGTACTGGGAACCTTCGTAATTATTATAAATTAATTTTACTTAAAAATGATCATAATATACAAAATTCTTAATCAATAGCATTGGATGGCTCCTGAAATTTTCGAAAGTAAACCATACTCTTTGAAGGCTGATGTGTTTTCTTTCGCAGTAACATATGCTTTTAATATTATATAGAAATGCAATTAAGAAAAATTAATAATATTTAATGAAAAAATAGATTTGTATTTGGGAGATTATGAGCAGAGAAACTCCATATAAGAATTTGCCTAATCCACATGCTATAATGAAATTTGTAACTATTGATAAGGGAAGGCCCGATCTGAATAAAATTCCTCCTGAAGCTCCTCCCTAAGTAAACATAAATTAAATCCTAAAAAATAAAATAATTAAATTTTCATATTGTATGTTTTAGCTCATCAATCTTATGAAATAATGCTGGAATTAAGAAGCTTAATAAAGGCCATCTTTTAGCGAAGTATTGGATATTTTAAATATGATAAAATGTGAATGAAATTAATTAAAGTAAGTCGGACTAACAATAGATTCATCATATTATTATATAAATAATGAATTATTAAAATTCCACCATATTAAATTATTTCAATTTATTAGTAGAATTATGATTCTTTATTTTATTTATTTACTACATTTAATTATAATATCTAAATTTACGATGTTTTTTTTATAAATTCATGTGATAAATTTTTTATTTTTTATTATCATTATTGTGTGTGTGTTTGGTGAATAAGTTATATATACTAAGTTCAATAGTGTATACACATTAAAAATCAAGTATTAATATTTACTAATTTAATTTTTTTTAATAAGATTTATTTACTGCCCCTAAATAAACAATATTAAATTCTAATTAGAAAATTTTACAAACAATAATTATGATAAGTATAGTAATATATAAATATAAGATATATCATTAAACTAAATCAGCTTTCGGCTTAATATATTAGTTAAAGTATTTTATTCTGGATTCATTGTCATCACATGGCCTTTTATATCTAATTTAAATAAAAAAATTGACTGTTATTATTACTAAAAAAAGAAAAAGAAAATAATAATATATATAAACTAAAAATAAATGAATCCAATTTATTATGTTCCAAAATTTACGCAGTCCATTTTGGTTCCTTTTTAAATAATCTCATAGCATGAATATAATCGTTTGAATCTGTTGTAAATCGATGATATATTCCCTCTGGTAAAATAATCATATCTCCTTTTTCAACAAAAATTCTAACCCATTTATTATTTAGAGATCTTACATCGAAATAGCCGGAACCTCCTAAAATATATCTAACAATAAAAAATAAATATATTGGTATATCTACAAAGTATTTTAAATATATATAAACTTTATTTAGTATATAACGAATTTGTAGTATTTTTTCACCTTATTTCTTCATCCATGTGAAGATGCTCAGTTTTAAATTGTTCCACTAATTAATCGTAATTCTCACATATTCCTTTCCCAATTTTTACCAAATCTCTATTTATATAGTGTCTAAAAGTAAATACATATTTCAGATTAGTGTTTGTATAAAATAAAATCATATTTATGTATAAAAACCTTTATTTAGCTATTTATTCTAATTTATGGTTAGTTTCTTCTCCATTCAATTTTTCATAAAAAATCCCCATTTTTTATAATTCAAATAAGCCGAGAACCTATCCTAATAGTGGTTTTCTTATATTTTATTCAAATTCCAATTATTTCTCATCTAAGTACCATACTTTATGTTTTTAATCCATTTTTTTTGGTTAACGATTATTTTTTTTATTATAATTCAATTAATGTTATTTTTTGTTTTTTATTTAAATAATTAATAGCTAATTCTTTTTTAAGGGATTAATTATAGAATTTATTTAAAATAGTTTTATTTTATTTTTATGTTATGTTATGTGAATATTTTAAAAGAAAATAATTTTATACAATATATATAAATAGGTTGTTAATATTTAATATCATTTTTTTTACATTTTAATTTTTTAATAAGTGTATTATATTGCTTTTGATATAAAAGAAAATAATCCATAATTTATAATTTTGCTTATTATTAATCAACATCATAGAATATGCTAAATGTGACCAAAAAAATATGGGATATAAAAAATAAAAAAAAAATAATAATTTATATTTTTTATTCATTTTTATTGCATTCTTTTTTTTCTAAAAAGTAAAATGTTTAATTCAGGTTTGTGTATGGCATAATGTTCCCAACCCTCAGATTACATTATTTAAATTTAATATCTCCATATCTCCTCATTTAAAATTTTTCCTTCCATTAGGTATTTTGATACCATTTTGAATTAAGCCTTGGGAAGAGTAACATTTCTATATTCATAATTTTAATCAAAATACTTTTCTCCATAGAGAAGTTCATTGGGAAAGAACATTGTTATTATTATTTTTTTTTATATTTTTTTTTTTAAATGCTTAATATCTATTATTTATTGATTATATTAAATCATTTATAAAAGATAGTAGTCCAATAAAACTTACATTTTGCTAATAGTACTCTCTTAAAAATTGAATACTTAAATCATATATTATAAAAAACAAAACACAACATTAATTTTATAATATTATTTTTTAATGATATTCATATAAGTATGTAATGGAATAAAGCATACATTGTAAGATTATAATAAAATAAACTAATTATTTTAAAGAACTCTAAAGTTTCTAGATATAATTAGGAAACCTAATTTTTGAATATAAAATTAATAAATAATATTTTTCATATTCAAAACTCCTATTTCATAATATAATTTCGATACTATTTTATAGTTTTGATTATTGAAAAAATTATCACATTAAATAAAATGGATGTTGGTCCGTCTAATAAAATAAATTATAATTTTTTTAAATAGTAAAATATAAAATTTTAACAATATAAAAAAATAGAAAAGAATTTGTAATTATTATATATATAATTTTGAGAATTAAAGAGATATTTCATATTTTATTTTATCAAATTATTGAATTTATAATTCTCATTATTAAGCTTAATAATTAAAAATAATTTAATTAATTAGTAATTGAAAATACCTATAATATTAAGAAAATATAAGCGAAACAAATAATAAGTTGAATATGGATATTTAATTAAAAAATACAGAATAAGATATTGTAGCATATTATCTTAATGAACTAGTTTTTATTGTAGAATTTTATAAAATGAATTTGTAAACAATGTTTAACCATTTTGGAAATGGACACTAGTTGTAATTATACGAATTTATTAACATGGTTTCTTAAATGGCCCCATTGATTACACAATAAGATGCAATTAGAATGATTTAAAGAATTAATAATAATGAGTAAATGTCAAACTATGTCAGTTTAAATATGTTTACTTAATATGTGAAAAATTCTTACAAAAAAAGTATTCAAGAAATAACTTATAAATTAATACAAGAAATATAAAACTAAAATATATCGATAAATGAATTTTTCTTAATGTTTGATGCTTCTAAAGACTAGCAACTATAATTATCAGAATTTAGTATAGTAATTTTATAATTTTTTATATTTCAATTTTAATTTTATCTAAGTATAGAATTGGTTTACTTTTAAATTAACAATATTATTTATGTCTACTTATTTTCTTTTATATTTAGATGATATAGAAAATATGTAAGAAAGTTAATGAGGAATAAATAAAAGTTTTATTCTCTCATTTTGACTAAAATGGAGATGGATATATTTAGTTAAATGAATTTAAAACCTAATTAAATTTATGTTTCCAATAATATAAATGTGAAATAGAAAAATTCTTTTTAAATTGTTCTCCCATAATTATAGAATTAGTCAATCGAATAGTTAGATAATCTTAAGTAAAAATAAATAACTTTGAGGATTTATTCTAAAATTATAGCTTTTAAAAAGAAATGAATATTTCTTAATTTAAGAGTTTTTTAAAAGACGTTATACCATTTATTGGTAAACAGATTTTAATTTTATAATTATCAAATGTATAATTGCATCTATTATTCTTATATAATAACAGATGAATTAAAAATGTAAGAAATGTTCAAATAATTTGATAAGAATGGTGATGGATCGATTTCATTAAGCGAATTTAAAAATACTCTTAAAGAGTGTTATGAATTTACATAAAAAAGAGAATAAAAAATTGAAAAAGTTATGAAAAAACTAGCCCAAAATATAAGAACAAAGAATATTGATATCTTAGAAATTTTCAAAACTTATTCAATTTAATAAAATAAAACAAATCCGAATTTAAATTTATAAGAATTTAATTTAATGATATAAGACGTAGAAAAAGATTTGAATGAAGATGAAATCATTAGTACATTTAATTATTTTGATAAAGATTAAAACAATTAGGTGGATTATTTAGAATTTAAATATGTTGTTGATCAATAATTGAGTATAAATACAATTAATTTAATAGAAATAATATTAAAATATTCAATTATTTTTTACTGATAAGAAAATATGGGGTACAAATTTATAGAGCATGAAAGACCTGAAAAAGCTATTTAAACTATCCTTAAAGAGTTGCTTACGCTTAATCAATAAAGATAAGAACTTGAGCTATATAGTTTGTTTGCTAAATATACATAAATTCCCTTAATATAAAATAATTAAGCTATTATTGCTCTTTCGATATCATATTAAAACTATCCTGAGTTATGTATGGATATAATAGATTTTGGAAAAATGTTTAGAGACATAGATAATTAAATTTCAGAAAATGATTTATAGGAGTTGTGGAACAAAATTAATTCATAATAAGCTCAGTTTATTATATTCACCTAATTTAAAGAATTTTTGCTATTTTATAATTAGAATTTTTTCTAATAATATAGACATACTGAACACTTAATGGACTTTTTAGTGAAAATCATTAAAAAATATGAAAGAAAATATGATATTTAAGAATAATATAAGTAAAACATATAGATTAGAAATATAATTAAAAATTAATATCTTGTAATAAATTTTTAGGTAATTTAGCGTTGGTGGAGTTATGAATAAATTAAATTTTTTAATTTAATTACTAAACTATAAGAATAATATAAAAATTCTCATGAATAAATATATGAAAGAGATGTTGAAGCTTTGTTTTTACATTTTGATCAAGATTTGGTAATTTTTAAAAATTAAATAATAAATAATGAAATAAACAAAATTAATTATTTACTTACTTACATACTTTATATGTATAAATAGAGTGGAGATATCACTTTGTAGGAATTTTAAGACACAATCAACCAAGTTTATGAATAAAGAGTTAAGACTATTTTGGAATCTGAAATTTTAATTACAAGATTAATTATATAAATTTTGAAATAAAATAAAAACTATGGAGAGAGTTTGGAATTTACTTTATAAAAATACTTTTCTTACTATGATTAAAATGGAGATTCTCTTTTAAATTAAGAAGAAGTAAATATAAAAGTATAGTAAATATTAAAATATACATAATTTTTTATTTAATTTAGTTTATACAAATGATTTCATAATTTTTGGTTGGCCTTAGTCCAGAATAATATTAAAGCGTATTTAAAGAATTTGATTAACTCAAAACAGGGTATATATATATTATATATAAATGTTATATTAAATAACACTCATTTTATATTATTATTTCTAGAGTTGTTAGTTTTGGACAATTTAAAATAGTATTGGAGTAATACTATCTTGAATATATTAAACCCGATGAACATATTAGAATAATGATAGAGTAGATTATTTATAAAATTTTTCTATAGAAAATAATAATCTGAAGTTAATATTTGATCAATGTGATGATACCAAAGACGGTAATAAATAATAAAAGTGAAATATTATTTTAATTTGTTTTAAAAATTTAGGAAAACTAGACTCTTTAGAGTTTGGTAAATTTTTAAAAGCTATAGACCCTGCTATTTCAATGGAACAAACTAAATTAGTATTAAAATATTTTGATACTAATGATAGCAATTATGTAGACTACGAAGAATTTTACAGTACATTAAAACTATACTGTGATGAAAATGATATAGATTTTGAAGTAGATTTAGAATAGACAAATGAATCAGAATAAGAATAAGATAAATAAAACCCATAAGGATAGTATAAAGACACATTTACTCCAACCAAAAATAATTGTAAATACCCCTCATATAAATAAATACAATACAAGATTTTTAAAAATAAATTAAAAAAATTAAAAATATATTAGGCTCTTCTAATTTAAAATCTCCTCATTAAAAAGCCTATATAAGAAGAAAATCTACAGCAGGAGGTTAATCAGAAGATAGTGAAGTAGAAAAAGTACAGAAACCTTATGAAAATGATAATAACCAAAAAGAATAACAATAAGAAACCAATCAGAATTCATCTCTATAAGATAATTATGAATTATCATTAGAAGAATATGAAAAATTAGAAGCTAAAAGTAAATTTAATAAAATAATAATAGCATTCAATTTATATTATTTATTAAAGTTTACAGTATTTAATTCCAAAAAATATAAAATTTTAGGATAATTACTTCATGGATCTAATAATTCAAATAAATATAAAAGAAGTTTAGATAGCGAAGCTAGTGAATTTGAAACAATTTAAAAAAATTGAAATCATCAAATAACGATTGATAAAACATATATATATATAAATGAAATATATTAAAATATACAAAAAGTATTTAAAATATTTGAATAAAAAACTATAGCAATAAATTTATAATTATATAATTTGATTATCAATTTTATCTTTTATTAAATTATCAAGCATAGCTTCAAAAATCATAATCATATGTTTATTAAATTCTTGGAATTTCTTTATCTTTTACCTCTGAGGAACCATGTAAAAAAATAACTCTTTCTTATACCTTCCATAATAATTTTACACAACAATATGCAAAAACTCCTGTAAATAATATTAATATACTACCAAATAAGCCTGATATTATTTTACTTATAATGCTATTTGAAGAAACTTGCCTTTTTATATAAATAAAATAATATACTATCGCATAATTAAATATTTATAAATTTTGATTTACTGATTTAAAATAATGATAGCAATTATTAATAATAATTTTATAGCAATAGTTATTCCTAATATTAGTAAATATTTCCATCTTTCATCAAAAAATTCGCAATTTCTTAGCGAACACATTTTTTATAATTAAACATAATAGTTGTCTTTACAAACTTCACAAACACAAATTTTCTTAAATTTTTCTAGATCAAAATAACTTTTTTTATTTTTTTCATATAATAATTATAAATATTATTCAATGCATGATTTATGAACCCATTTCATGGATCCAATACAGTGACAAGGAGCAATTGCGGGTTCTTGAGTAAAATTTTCTAGACAAATTCTACAAATAATATCTTCATTTTATTCAATAATACATTACGTATTATTAGTTTTTTGGGTTTAGTATAATTAGTTATTATTCGTAGTATCTTCTTCTTCTTAGTCTTATTATTATATCGAATTTTATCTTAAAATTTAATTTTCAGTACATGAGCTCTCATTATCTTCAACTATATTTCTAATACTAAAATAAAAATTAAAAAATAGTTAGCAAAAGTTATGGAATAAAAAAACATATTTTATAATTATAAATATTAATATTATATGGCGTATCATATATTTATCCCATAAAAAAACTAAAATTATCCTTATATAATAAACTATATTGGTGGCCATATTATATATAATAGCTAAAGGCTTACTTTTATTCTGTTTGAGGAATAGGTTAAGATTAGTGTTTTTCTTTTTCATTTTCATTTTATTCCTAACTTTCTTATAAATTTATAGGTAAAATTGAAAAACTCGATATATATTTTTCTTTTTAATTTTATGTATCTCTTCCTTCTAATTAAATTTAGCAGAGACTTTTATGTTTATATCTAAATTATTTAGTACTATTTATTTATTTCTATACTATTTTATTTTATTTTTAATCATTAACTAAACTATTCTTATCTACCATATTTTTGGAATAATTTTCAAGTAAGCCAGTCATTGTTTTATAACTTGTCATACCATATTTTGGTGTCATTATTTTCTTATTTTTCTTACTTTCTACCTAATATAAATTACTTTAACTATTTTATCTCTATTCTAGTTTAAGCAAGGATTCAGTAGTATTTTTTTTATTTTATTATTATTGTTACGCAGAATTTTTAGTTGGATAAACATCATAAAGGGCTAATGCTGAAGAAACTTTTGATTTTTTTGGACTTATATCCTTTTGTTTATTATGACTTAATTTTATTACATTATTAACAGGTTTAATTTTATTACTTAATTTTATTTCATTTTTTTATAATTTCTTAGATTCTTTTCCTGATCTAGAACTTAAATTCTTATTTTTCTAAATTTGTTACTATAATCTTAACTCATTAACGATTTCCTTATACTATTGACTTACATTAGTACCATTTTCTGGTAAAATATTATTCTCTAATTCTGCAGATTTATTCATTTTTTATAAAAAATAAATTGTTTATTGTATTTATTTGTTTTTTTGTTTTTTTTTTCTTTATATATATAAAATTCTTATTATTACTTGAATAATTTATTATTTTATAAATTATTGATTTTACCCATATAATATTAAATGGTATTTTTAAAATAAATGAGATTAATAGAGTTAACTATTGCCCATACGTTATATCTACAGGGAAATTTTATAATTATTTGATCTATTATAATTATATTGATTATGAATGTCTGGATTCTTATTTTAATATTTATTTATTTATTTGGTATAATATATTTGCATTGAAGATTTTCAGATTAAAAAGTATACTATATATTTTAATTAAAAAATTAATATTTAATCCTTTATAATGAGTAATATATTATATTAGTATGTGTACTCTTTAAATATATAATATGAACATTAATATATATCAACTAAAGGGAATATAAATAAATGTTATACTAAGTGATGGATTTAAATTTTTTTATAAAAAATGGAAATAAATTTATTTGTTGAATAATAAAAAAATAATAAACTAAAAGAAAGGTTTTAAATATATAATATTATTAAACATTAAGTTTAATATATAAGTTTAAAACCTTTATATTATATTTGTATTTGAAATTATTGTTGTTATTTTATTTCATATAATTATAATTTATTTTTTTATTATATTTATATTTGTTTAAAGTCAATTTCCTTATCAGTTAGATATATAGTTTTATTTTTATATTAATGTTTTTAATATTTAGTTATTTTTTTTATAGTTTTTTATAATATATATATAATTGGATTTGAATATTCATTTCTAAAATATTATGAGCATTGGACTCGATAATCATGATTTAAAACAGTCAAATCACATAATGGAGTTTTTAAAAACTAAAATCATGATTTGGAGGAATAAAAAACTAACTCATATTTTAGAAATGATCAAATTTTAAGTTTGTTTATAAGAAAGAAAGATATTTTATTTTTATATACTTATTTATTGTTTATTTTTAATATTGAAATTTATTAATTCTGCTTAATTTATTACTTAGTTTTTGTTTTTTAAATGAGTACATTAATTTGAATTTAATTCAAATAATCATTAGGAAATTAAATTAAAGTTTGAACTCTTATAAAATTTTTATATTAGCATGATGATGCATTATTGTAATTAAAAACTATTGTTTTTTCACTATACCAAATGATTTTATCACAAATATTATTTAATTTATAACAATTTCTTTATAATTAAATTTTTTTAATTAACTATTAATCATTTGTATGTATCCTTAACATGTGAATCCTTCCATATTTAATTTTAGAAATCATATATTAATTTAGTACGCAAAAATACAAATGCACTTTAGTTATCAGAGCTAAAGTAATTTCCATTTTCTAATATATCTTAGTTATAAATATAATCTTTTTCTCCCAATTTAGCATAAAATATGAGTTAAATCCCAATTATTTTTTAGCATCTCTTTCTTTAATTTCCATTTTAAATTATTTACCTTGAAAATCATCTTTGAAGCTAACTTCTTAATTTTACTTTATAACCCCTAAGAATATGTTATTATAACTTCTTTTATATATGCTCGTTCTTACATTTCGTAATCTTCAGATCTTATTTCTAAATATGCTGAATCTAGATCCTAAACTATATAACTAATTTAAATATATCTGGTGCCAACAATGTTATTTGAGGTGTTGATTTTTTTTATTAAGGAATTTGCCAAAAGTTATTCAGAAAATACCTTCAATGATTAATCAAGTTTCCCATTTATTTTGATGACAGAATTTTTTTCATCATATTTAGTCTTTTACAAATTCATAAATAATACAGGCATTTTTTTATTCAACATTTTTTAAACTATAACTGATGAAGATTAAACGTGAAGAGATGTACCTAGTACCAACAAAAAATCAGCTTCATTGCAAATTTCCATAGACTTTTAAGTTACTTATGGTCTAGTAATATAAATATATATATATATCATTATTAAGAATATAATTATAAGAATATATTTTATTTACCTCATAAATTCCCCAAAAAATATCATATTATCTTTTAACTATTCCTTACATACCAAACATTTTCTTGGAGTGGTATGATCAATATTAATTTAGTTATTATCCTAGTGTTTCTTTTCCTTAGGTCTGCAGTAATAATCTCTATAATAAATTCTTTAGCAAGAGTCACATATTTCCTATGATATATTTCCGTGCAATTCCAAAATATCATCTTGAGAAATTCCACTTTTAAAATGTAGATTATCTACATTAGATGTTATCACTTTTTTAAATAGTTTTTCATTTATCAAATTTGCTATATAATAGTGATTTAAATTAGGAAAAGCGTTTATGGCTAATACCGGTTTAATTGTTTATTTTTTGTTCTAAAATAAAAGAATATGACAAGTTGATTTATGGACCAATAAATAAAAAAAATAAAAATATTGAATAATATATGAAATAATTAACCTAAATATATATTTGTTTATTTTCTTCTGATTCCCACTTTCCAGGCCCAGTTTTTAAAATAGTATTAAAACCACTTCTATAATCAGGAATATTACTATCTGTACTAACACCTGCACCAGTTAGAATTATCGGATATTCGCATTTTTCTAAGAACCTAATGCTATCTTAAATTTTCTTTTAAATAATTTCATTATCATCTTAATGCTCTTCTGTATTATTTAAAGATTTCTTCATTATCTATAATTAGATTCTAGGCTTAGCATTTTTTATAGTTTTGGTAATCTCGATAGAGAATTTATTTTTTAATAGTTAAATAAATTTTATCATGTAAAAATATTAAATACAATAATATTTAGTTTGTGATATTTGAGGAAAAAAAATAAAATATTGATAATTTTTATATAATATTTTAATTTTTTAAGATTATTTTGTCATGGAATATTATGTGAAAAATATGAATTTTAAATGAAAACGGTAATTTTTTTTCTATGTATCTAGAAAAAATAATTATAAATTTTAAAAGAATAATATAATAATTTATATATTTATGGTAGGTAATAATAAAATAAATGTAAATAAAATAAAAAATAAAAAAAAATATCATGACAATAATTTTATATCTAAAATAGCAAAATGATCCCCATTCTTATTTATACATATGTTTAATCAAATAAGAATATACTTTATAAAGTTATATAACTATTTATACATTATAATTATTATCATTTATTGATTGATTTACATTCAGTAATTTATTTATTAATTTCTAATTTAATATCTTAATTTGAGTTTTTGGCATTTTTTTCTTATAGAGCTTATTTTTCTAATACTTTTTATTTCTCTTATTTTTTTTAGCCTTATGCTGTTGTATAAACTTATAAATTATAGTAAAAATAATATTAGCAGTTTCTAAAATTTACAACAGCAAAAACAGTAAGCAAATCATTTATAAATCTTTTCCTATACTTTCCCTATCTGAAATAGAATTAGTTATAAGAAGGAAAAAACTTCTAACAAAAAAGCTAGACTGTAAAACTAAATATACAAATTCTAAGAAATTCATCATTTTAAAAGTGTATGGTTAAAATTTATAAATCAAATAGCAAAATATTGTATTCATGAGAACAATTAAAATTATTGATGCTTTTGGAGAGTTATTAAAATAAACTAAAATCCAAGCAAACAAAAACTTTTAAATTTATTATAAAGTAAGCCACATGGCGCCAATAATATTTGAAAAGTTTTGATCTTCTGCAAAAAAATCGTTTTGTTATATGTACTTTTAATACTTTTCTTGTATATTTTTTAAATTAGGTATTAAATTATTATCCTATACTAGTTCTCTTTAAGAAAGTTCGGTTTCAGTACAACATTAATCGAGCTTTTTTTTCTTTTCTTTTTATTATAAGTATTTCAGCTTTGAAAAACATTTGTATAGTTAGATTTGGATATGAATCAAATAGAAAGGCCAAATAAATTAAATAAGTAGATAAATATAGCTCAAAATAAATGAAAATATTTCTACTCTTGATTTCTAGACAGAAATATTGTTTAATTGTAATTAAGAAAACACCATAATATTTTGACTAGTCATTATCATTATTGGTAACCATACTTTGTTTTGGAATATATTCAGCATACTGAATTGACTTGAATCATTTTTTATATTTTCATCTTATACTTTTAGTAGTTTTCTTCTTTTTTTAATTGAATTTTCAATATTCGAAACAATTAGCAAAACCAACATGATTGATACAATTATCTATATTTCAGAATTAGAATTACGAAGGAATAAATCATCTATTTATTTGTTTAAAAATCCTGATTTTCCAGATTACTTCCAATTTTAGTTGTAATCGATAATTGCAAATTATAATGGTAAACTCACTACAGTCTGCTTCATTTATTAAAATAACTCTATAGAATTGAAGGATAGGGTATATTAAAAAACTATTAGTATCCTATATTTTGAATCTTATTTATGGATTAAATTGCAGTGGCAGGATTAGATACTTTTATTATTATTTTTATTTTAGTATTAATAATTAAAGTTATTTTATAATAAATTTACCGATAGCTAATACTACAACGGCCGAATATTAAGCATAAGTAACACTTGTTTAAGTTTTTGTCATTGTTTCGATAGTAACTATTTATGAGTATTGTTCTTGGATACACTAACATGTATTTTTCTAACTTTTAAAAAAAACATCACATACACATTTTCCATCCTACAGAATCCTATTATCTTCTATTCTACATCTTTAACATTTATAATCTGCGCAGCAATTCTATAGTTTATTGCAAGAGTGTGATGCTTTATCTAAAACATATTCTTCTTAACAACTTAAACATTTATTGGCTGAATCTGCACAAGTTTTACATTTTTTGCTACAATTTAAGCACTTGATTTAGCTATTTTCATTATTTAATACTGAGTATTCTCCATCTAAACATGAATCGAGAGATGTAGTCTACTCAGAATTATTGGATGTATTAGTAGCATTAGTATCTAAGTATATATTTATTATTATTGTTATCACAAAATCAGACTATTTAAATATTTTATAAATTAATTTTACTTTTAATTAGTTCTGTGCATTATGTTTCTATATCAGAATAACTATTATTATATGAGCAGCTGTATTTTACCTTTTATTTATTAATTTAATAACAATTAATTAGAAAATTGTATTTAAATTGAATTTTACATAAAGATTGACATAATTACTAGCTTGTAGTATTGTACCATGCATAATTTAATAAACACCATCAGTATATATATACCCATTACATATTTACGAAGTTAAGCAAGCATTCTATGCCTCATCTTAGTTTTTAAAAGTGTCATAATCTGTATTTTGATAAGTCGGGTAGGATAATATATAATCTGGAACTAATTTAAAACAATTTCGTGTGACAGTAGGATTTTTTTTATGTATTTACATTTAGAACAATTATGATCACATTCTAGAAAAAATTTTGGAGTTTATTAATTTTTATTATTAAATATTATAATAATTTATTTACTCTTTGGTAAATAAATACATTATTCTAGCATAATTTGCTCTTCTTTTTATGATCCATGTTTTTCATAAGCTAATCCGTTTTTTTTACCAATTAAAATATAAGGCTCTTTACTTTAAATATTTGTAGTTTATTTCATTCCTATTGAACGTAGCAATTAATAAAATTAATCATTTAATGGGAAATTATAAGACACATTTCCGCTTATGAACACTATAAAAGTATGTTCATCATTTGCGGTATCAATTTTATTTGCAAAATCATTATATACATCTGATGTTTCAAATAAATAAACATACGATTCTACTATATCTCCATACTAATTTAGTATAAATAAATGCAATCCTTCTCGAGTGGAAGTAATAATTTTTTCGTCGTTTAAATATAAAGCTGATTTGTGTCCATTCCTATATTCTAAAGACTTTTCACTTACAGAAACAATATTTACGATTAAATCACAACTAATGTCATTTTTTATTTCACATTGATTAGATGACATATTTCGATATGGAGAATCAATGCATTTATTGCAAGAATTTGCATCCTAGCAACTCTAACATTTATGGTTGCATTCTATTAGTAAATTTTGATTTCTTGTTTATTAAAAATCTTTATATTATTAATATTTAATCTTACTGTAGCATTTTGATTCTATGGGTAAGTTATCATAGTAACCTTATTTGCAATTACATTATCCAGGAGCACTAATTCTGGTAAATCTATCTATCAAAGAATCTCCTATACATATTTTACATTCAGATCCTAACATACAGAGTAGACATGTTCCTGGACAACTTTCTTGAAAAGTGCATTAAATAAATTAAATAAATTATAATTTTGCTTATTATAAATTACCTTCGACTTAAAGATAATATTAAAATAAATGCAATTTTTTTTCATTAGTATCCTTTTAAACTATTGTTGTAAAAATGTTTATATTTTTGAAATTTTTGTTAATATTTAAGCTAATTTCAATATTATGTTTTTCATCTGCTTTTTATTTATCATCAGCTTAAAATATTGTTGATTCACTTGTTAAAATGCAAGTATCTAAATTATACTGTAGACTTTGTATCGATCCTTCATGATCGATATAAATCTTTAAATAAATAAAGATAAATTAATATTTTAATATTTAACAAAATAAACTAATATTATTAAAGATATATTACAATATAAGCTGAATTTTTATAAGTTGATAGTGCATAAATAATATCTAAATTTGTTTGATAAGTATTTGTACATTTTTTAAAAAATTTACTATCATATACCTAGATAAATATTTATGATTTAGTAATATCATTATACTATCCAGCAGCTACATAATTTCCTGATTTATTACTAGCTAATCTTATATACTTAATATTTACATCAAAATATAGAAAATTTTCATAATCAATTTTTTCTCCGTTATTTCCATCAATCTTTTAACACGTAATTAATTCCGCATCCATATCATAAAAATACACTATAAATTCATCTTTATTTTATATTTTTATTGATTAGGGGCTTATCTATTATTTATCAGTAAAAGAATTCAATATTTAATTTTATTATAAAAAACTGCCCGAATTAATATCATAAAAACTATAAATAATTCCTTTATATATTATAAATATTAATTTAGAAAATAAATAATGCAAAAAATTAACTAATTTTACCCCAATCATCTCCATCTCTTGTTTTTTCCTAATATGCCACAAGAATTTTATCATTATTAGAATATTGACAACTTATGCTTTTCAATTCTTGTTCTATACTTTAGGCTAATAAAATTTCATTGGAAATATAAGAGGGTGCTATCATTTATTTATATAATAATTATGATTAAGAAACTATTATATTAATAAATTGAAATATATTTAGTACTATCTTTATTTATATATCTCATTTAAATCTAATCGGAGGGTGAAACATAAATTATTATTAATTTATCAGAACTGTATTAACATGCCGAAACTTCTAGCAATGTATTTTTAGAAGCTACTTTTATAGATATGGGGAAACCAGATAAAAAATGGCCTGATTATAAAAATTAATGTTAAATATACTAACTATATTATAAATTATATGCATTTACCGTTTTTTATAAAGCCAGCCTTCAATTCAAAATTCTTATTTATATATGTGATTCCAAATATATCATCTTCATATGCAACTACTTTAAAAACCGTATTTCCTTAATATTCCATTTAATCAACAATATTTTCAGGATATTAGTATTATTCCACCATATCTACAGGATGTATATCAGCATATATTGCCATATATAATAAAGATATTATTATTAACTGTTTAATTTATTTGTTATTATACATATTGAATTTTTTTTAAATTGTAAATTATACTAAATTATTTTTTTTAACAATTTTAGGACTAATATATTAGTATAATAATGTTTTGAAATACTTTTTAAACTGAACATAGTGAGGAAAATTAATTCTAAAAGTTAGAAGATATTTAAAAAATATGTCCTTGTTAGAATATCATAATATTTAATTTAATCTATATAAACTAATAATTATAAAATTAATTACTTTTATCCTATAAACGTCTTTTATATATAATTTATATGCATAACAATAAAATAGATAAATATAAAATACAACATATATAATAAAGACACAAAAAATTTCTGTACAGAAAATTTAAGTTGTTTATATATTAGTAGATAAAAATTCTTTTTATTGAATATTGGTATAAAATTAATTTTAAGCACTTTAAGCATAATTTGTTTGTTTATCTGTTAAAAATTCTAATAGCTTCTATCTAATATATGTATATTTGAAATTTTAATTTAATAGGAGTATAACATATTATTTAATTAATATACCAACCTTAAGCCAATTTTATTTATGATCACTTTTTCTACATTAACATTTTAATACTTAATTCCACACTCTAAATTTATAAGATTAATATAATCTTAATATTATTCAATAAAAGTTAATTTATAACAGCATATGTGTATATTTAAAATTTTCCTATGATAAAAACTTTTTTTTATTAATTTTAAGCTCATTATGCAATATATGAATATTTATCTCTCTAAAATAACTAAATTTTGTATTCTAATATATCAAATATATTATTTTTCCACTATAAAGTTTATATTATTAATTTTTATAAAAATGTATATTTATCGTTTCGTAACGAAATGTTAAAGACCATTTTAATAAAAAGCTTGTTATTTTGTTAATAGCATTATCGTTATTTTTAAATAAATTTATAAAAATTTTTATATAAAAATGAGAGAAACAGTTAATAGATATTTTAAGTAATTGTATAATTTGAAATTTGAATTTTGTATTTATTATCATTTTTAAGTATTTATTTTTTATTATATATAATATTTTCAATCATTTTTTATATAAGCACACATATATTAAAATAATAGAAATTATATAGTGAAAATTTATGATGATATACGTTAAGGACTTCTAATTTCTAATTAATATTTAATGGAATTACTGTTTTAATTGATTTGGTAAAATTTTATTAGCTATTAAATTATTGAATTTTTATAAAACTTTAGTTTTTATAATATACCTTTTATTTTTTAAAATTCTATACAGATATTTAGAAATCTATATTTCAAAATATATTATTGCATTAATTAAAATATGGGTTTTACTTTTGTTTATTAAAATAATTAAAACCCAAATAATTAAATTAGTTATAAAAGAGATTAATAAATATTAATTTATCTCTCATTAGTTTATATTTCAAAAACTATAAATAATGAAGCTAATATAGTAATAAGTATATTTCTAAATTGTATTCAATAAAAAAAATCAAGGTGTCTATCCTTAATTTTTAATTTGTAGTTTTTATTTTGTTATATTTTATTTATATTTAAAAAACTATTTTATTTTGTTATTTTTTATATAATATATTTAACGTCTTTTTTGTTTTTTATTATAATTCAATTTTTTGCTTTATATTATATTAATTTCCTTTGTATTTTATATATTTCTTTTATTATATATGTTTGTTATATATATATTGTTGTGCTTTAAAGCATCAAAAACTAAAAAAAATCAGCTCTAAATATAATTATTTTTATTTATATATTTTATATATTGGACTCCTTGTCCTTCTATATGCATATTTCAGCATTTATAATTTTTTTTATATAATATAATGCTCTCTAACCAGAGTCTTAGTTCCTATAATAATGTTTATAATGGTTAATAATTAAATTAAATTTTTTTTTATATAAATCTTATTTTAGATTGGGATTTCTTTTATTTCTTTTTTTATTGGTTTTGAGGGTCTTTAATGTAAGGACAGTGAGTTTTATGGAAAGATCTAGATTTTTTTTTTAAATAAATTTTAAAATTTATTTATAGCAATAGCATTAGCAATAGCAGTTAGTCTTCTTCTTTCATCAAGCTAGATTCCTTAAAAACTAATCTAGATTAGCATTCCAAAAAAACTGTATGTCAGCATACACTTCATAGTAAAAACAAATTATGAATCACGGTTAGGGGAGAGTTAGCTTTTCTATCTTTTTTAGTTCTTTTTTGGGAATATTGGGATTCATTTATCTGCCTCTTCTCTTCATTCCTGTTAAACAAAATTAAAAAAATTGTTAGCCCTAAAAAATGGCCTATCAAAAACTAGACTGCGATCAAAAACTGGTGTTGGACATTCGTGGCCTGGATTTAAAAACTAATTTTTTCGAAATAAAAACTTTGGGGATGAAACGAATACTCTTCTGAATTTATTAATTCAATTAATAAATAGCAAAAAAACAACAATACCCTATTTAAATATAAAGTAAAAATAAAAACACATTGAAATCTCTAAAAAAATAAAAAAAAATAATTTAAATTTGATTTTGAACATTTATAATAAAAAAATACTCAAAAATATAAAAGGGGAGAAAAGCTAATAATAATATTATTAATAATAGTATAAAAATATATAAAACAGTTATTTATCTTTTATTTCATTATTGTTGTTATTATTATTCTAAGCTATTTAATACATTAATGAATTCATTATAGTCAATTTTGTCTTAATATTATCTGTCGAAATATCTGTATATGTTTTCATTTTGTCTCTTAGTTAAAACGAGTCCGTATCTTTTCTATAGTACTATTTAAAATTATTCTCTGTCCAAATAACCTCTCATATACTTATCTTCTCTAGTGAAATCAGTTTCTAATTGTTTCACAGGTTGATTTCTTGACTTTAAGAAATTGCTTACAAATTATATCTCTTAAAAGGGCAGTTAAACCATTTTTTCAAAAATGGGGTTTACATTTCTAATATTAAAGTTTACAATTGATTTAATTAAATTAAATTGAAATGATTATGTTTTTATTTTATATTTTACACAATTTTTCCTGATCCTATTCCTGCAAATAATTTCGAAAATTCTTGGTAATTTCTAAATAAGCGAATATAAATTAACATTTTTTAAATAAAAAACAAAAAATAAAATAGAATTACATTTTTCCAGTATTATCAGTGTCAAATTTGGAAAACAAGGCAACGAGTTCTCTTTCTTCAAAAGTGCACCCAAAAGTTTGCACTGCTCTGACAAATTAATTATAATCTATGAACCCTGCATCAGTTAAATCAAAGTATTTGAAAGTGTTGAGAGCAGTCAGTCCTTCGTCGGTTTTGGCAGTTGTTTTTTGTCTTATTTTTTCGTACAGAATAAGTTCTAAATCGGCCTGCATTTATTAAAATTTAAATAAATCATAACCACTCAAATAATAGTTTCTTTTACAATTCTTTCTTGGGAAACGTAATCCTTTCCGGAAGTAATTCCCCAAGTTTAGATAATAAGGTCGGCGAAGTATTCGTCTTTTTCATTCGTGTGGGTCAGATTTAGGTCAGAGTAGTATTCCAGAAATTCTTATTCGGTTATATTTTACCCATCGGAACTCTTTTAGATAATGGCGTCATGGAATTCTTCGAACACTTATTTAGAATTCTTTTAATTGGTTCTTGCTCTTGGGTGTTGAGAGGCTTAATATCTATTTTAAATTTTTTGTTTGTTTTTAACTTTTTTTTAATTGCAAAAAACTATAAGAACTTACTTTTCAAACAAATATTGTAACGATAATTTCCCTTATCTTTATTAATCTAAAAACTAAAAGGCATTTTTTACCAAAGAAAGTCTGTACTCATTCATAGCTGCCTTGATATTATTGATAAAAAGAGAAAAACTAACTAATTTTTGAGGATTTTACGGCCCAGGAGAGGCATAAGCGTCATAAAGACATCGCAGTTCCTGAGTCGAAAGGTAGACTCCTATTTTAGAAAGGAATTATTCGAAGTCATATCGAGTCAAAAGTCTAAAATTTTTTTATAATATTAGTTGGCATGTTCATAATATTCAACGTTAATACAATTTTTGAATTTATTAATTGCTTGTTACCCCGTATTTTAAGGATCAAAATGATTTATCCATCTTTACACTGCAAATATTTGATCATCTTTTCTTGTGTATAATTGTTGCTTAATTTTGTTAATAATCATAGATTAAGTGTTTCTCCAATCACTCATTTTTTATTCTTTTTTTTATTTATTTGAGAGTTTATTTATGTATTTGTTTTGTATTTTTGCTTGTTTGTGTATGTTATGACTGAGTCTTGATGCTTATTTTGTAAAAAATAATTTTTTAACAATCTATTGTTTTTTGCTGGAATTTCTCTTTCTTGAGTTATTAAAAGAAAATTATATAATACTTTATTTATTTTATTAATACTTCAAGTGAAGTGTGTTTCATTTATTAAAATAAATTTATAAGTTATTAAAAGGAGAGCAATTAATAAAAGATCAATAAGTAAATAAATTAAGTAAAAAATACGTAGATATAAAAATGAATGTATATATCAATAAATATTCTGAAAGGCAATGGAAAAATAAAATATAAAAATTAAAATTAATAAATAAATTCTTTAAATTAATTGTTTAAATTCATAAATCTATTAATCTACTTATATATATATTATTAATAATATCGGGGAAAAGAAAGTGCTATTTATATTGATAGGATCATAAATTAAGTAAATTGCCTTCAACTGTACTAATTTGCTAAATTTCAGTGTTCAATAATTTCTACTCTTTTTCAAACTTGTGTTCTTAATACTGTTCTATGGCTGCCATCCATTGGTCCAGGTTGCTTTGGGAAATAGCTGCAAATATTTCTCCCTTGATCTGATTGAGATCAGCGAAATTGAGGGAAGCGGCTATGTTTTAAGGGGGCTGGTCTGCTGAGAGAGGGTTTTCAATGATGGTAAAGCAGAAGGCTTTTTCCTGATTGCTGGGGACTCTGATGACATTGGAGTAACTTGTCAGAGGAATGACTTTGCACTCTCTGTCGCTCGGACTTTTGAAGCACAGGAACCCGATTTCCGAAAGCACGACGAAAACATTGGACCACCTTTCAGTGACAATTTTCTCGAAAAACGAAGTCGATTTGTTCCTTTTTTTCAAAAATCCCAACATTTTCACAGTATTGAACATTTGGTTTTGCAGCATTTACTGTTCCATTTTGTGGCGATTTTTCTTTTGAGACTCCGTTTCGCGTTGTTGTTTCTGAGGAGAAATTATGTTGTTTTGGCTATTCTGCAGTTGCGCTTTCGACACTATTTGCTCGCCGTGCTGTTGTAGTTACTGGAACTGGGGAGGCAGAGCATACTCGATCGGCAGCGTTTTCTTCTGAGTCTGTTTGTAGATATTCGCCAAAAAGGAGATGAGTTCTTGTCTTTTGAAATTTTCGACAGAAATGTAGGACAGTTTGACTTTTTCATCTTTTAATTTCTTTATCTTCTATTTATCATCGCCAGCCTTCATGGGTTAGATTTTTGAAATTTTTGCCGCCTTTGAGGAACCCTGCTTCTATTCTTCTTCGTCGACGACGACTTTTAAAAGAGTGAGGGTCTGCGAAGTTTCTGAGAGAATTAACTGGTCGATGCACTCAATATCGATGGCGGGAGACACTTGCTTGTAGGCATCTGGGTTGAAAAACAATATTTGTTTGAAATTTATCACTAGCAAGCACTCTTTTCGTTTGTTGCCCTTCGGATTATGCATGTATCCCCTGAAAAAAAAAATTTAATATAATTTTATTTAACTTGCAATTATTTATTTATTTACTTGTCTGAAAAAATGACCTTCATGTCCTGGATGATGTGGTTTTTCTGCGCATATTTGAGGAAAAATATGTTGTTTTTGAGGTTGAAGAAGTCTTTTTGGTCCAGATACTGGTTGTTTTTGACTTTTTATTTGAGGAGGTTAATCGTTTGTTTATCAAACAACTTTTTGTAAGTTTAATTTTCCTTCTTTTACAACTACTCGCTCATGCCTTATTTATTATTTTTTTCATCTTCCTTTTCGTTGGTAATAGCAACAATCTCATTGGAATTTTCAGCTTTCTTGCTATTGCTTCGTCTTTCGGTTACAATTTTATGATATTCTCTTTGATCTTACTCTCTTATTTCTTCAGAGTTGAGCCTTTTCAAAATTCCGCTACTTCTTCTTTATTGCAATTCTATATCTAAAAAATGGCAAAAAAATTAACTTTAAAATAGTTTTTGAATAAATTTTACCTCCCATTTATCCTTCTTGTTCTTCTTCGACATTTTTTTGAGAAGAAATACCTTCATCTTCTTAAATTTATTCTTTCTATTATTGTTAATCTTATTCTTCTTTGTTTAATAACTATTCTGTAGGCAAGTTTTCCGTGGATTATTAGTTATTTTGCAGATTCTTTTTAATCACATTGTTACAAACTACAGAGGTTCTTTCGTAGTTTTTCCAATCCTTTTGAGTTCTGCCGTAAACTAGACTGGTAGCTCCTCTCATATGCGAAAAGGTGGCCTGTTTATTTAAGAAGTTTCTGGCCTTTTTCTTGTTACTAATATGTTTATTTTTATCAGCAGATGCGTTCATAACACCGCCCGTTTGCATTTCTTCAAATTCTTCTTCTTATTCTTCTTCTTCGTCATCATCTTCTTCTTTGGAATCAGAAATGATAGTTTACCCGTATTTCAAGATTTCTTTTTCTTTCTTTAGAGGACTCAATTGACTTGTAGGGGGTACAATAACACTATTCAGTTACCTTTGGCTGCTGTTAGTAAAAGTTTAAGACTTTGTGAGCTCTTTTCCTTGCAGCTACAATTTGATTTAGTTTTACAGATTTCCGATTCGTTTTTAGTTGTTTTCATTTTTCATTTCGAATTCAGATTTCATTTTTTGAATTGCTTATTTCAACTTTTCTATTTCTGCATCCTTTTCATCTTTTCGTTCCGCTGCTGCAGGAGCTTAAATAATGTTGATTTTGTTTTCATCGGTTGCCAATTATTTATCATCTTTTGCTGATTTTGGAGAATGCAACTCTTCACTTCCCAAAACTTTGATCACTTCTTCCTCTTTCTGCAACTAAACATTTCCATCATCCAGACAAAATTTCTTTTCTGGCTATTATTACTATTCCAGATTATTCAAATTATCTTGTTCTTCTTCTTTTTCTCCTACTTAGATTTAATTGTTATTATTATTATCTTCTATCGTGTCTACATGTTCTGTAATGTTAAGCAAATTCGACGGTTGTTCCAAATTGCTGTTCGCCATGTTTACATTAGACTATCTGCAACTACTGCCTCCATTGAAGTCGAAAAACTCATTATTAGAGTTAACGATGCTTGTCATTTTCCCGTAGTACCTCTGGTGTCCCTCTACTTCATTTTCTTCTTCTTCTTCATGCTGCCTTTCCAAGTCCTGGCCAAGCTATCCGGCCAAATTTTCCGGTTAGGCGGAGGTTGAGTTCCTCTACGACAAACCCGAAGAAGAGAGAGGCACCTGCAGCAAATTATTGTTTAGTTTTTTCCCTTCTCCCTCTTCTTAATCTTCGTCCTCTTCTGCCAAACATTCGATTTCCTTGAACAGTTTGTCGGCGTGTAATTTTCTGAAGGTGCTTCTGCCCAAAACGTCGTTTTTGAAATTCAGTTGCTTTTGCCTAATTGCCTGCTTTTCTTGCTACACCATACTCACCTTTTTCTTCAACTCGTTGATTTCCTGTAATTTTTGTTCCAAAAGCGCCATATTTTCTTCTTACATCTCGGCAATCGCCATGTTCCTTTCGCCGATGATTTCCTGCAACTTTTCGTTTTCACTCATCAATTTTTAGAACTCCTGCTACTGCAAATACTTCAGACTCTTCTGATTCATCAGTCTCTTTCTCTCCTTCGCCGAACTCGAGCTGTCATTTCGGTCTCGCACATCATCATCGTCATTTTACTGTTGCTGCTCTTCCTCCTCTCCATTTTCGGCATCTCCACCACTCAAATCGAATTGCTTATTGTTTTTAGTTGATTTCCCCTATATCTATTGCTACTCTAATTCTTGTATTTGAGACACAAAGGCGTCGTTTCGCACGCGGTAGTCTCGCAATTCCTAATCTTTGCTCTTCAAAATGTCATTTATTTGCCTCTGTTTTTACTTCAACATCGATATTTCGACCTCCATATCGAACATTTGCGTTTTGGACTGCTTCAGTTCTGTGTTTTCTTGCGCCAATTTATTCAACTCCTCGCTTTGTTGTGCGCAAATTTCTTGCACTTCTCCAATTTCTAAGTCTATTTGCTCGTACTCTTTTTCCTTGCTCTTTTACTCCTTGTACAGTTGCTCGATGTGCTTTGTTAGCTAAATTTGATTGAAATTCGAACTCTGTAATTCATCTGCCTGCTGCTTTACGTGTTTGTCCACTTTTTGAAAAAACAAATCGAAATTTTTGCACTGCTTTTGCAATTCTTCGAAAAGTTGCTGCAAAATTTCGTTTTCCCCTTCCCTGGTCTCGCTCGCCCCTTATAAATTATTGTAAAATAGTTAATTGAAATAGAAATAGAAATTAAAATTGAAATAAAAATCTTTTAATCGAAACAAAACAAAAATTACCTTGCTCTGTTATTATTTGGAAGTTATTCATCAACTGTTCATACTAGTCCAGCACATCGTTTGTTGACTGGAAAACAGATTGTCTGGTATCGTATTTATAGAGGGCGGATACCATAAGCTGGTTTTTTTTGCTGAACTGTTCTTCAAAGATCCTGAGGAATTCCATGAGAATTTATATTTCCATTTTGCCGTTATCCCCCATGTACAACATTTTAATTTCGCTGTAAATTTCCTCAGCATTCACTTCTTTGCAAATTAATTCAAAATCTTGTGAGTCAATATGCTGCAATTCGGACAAATTTTGCATTATATTTAAGAATTCGTTTAAATTTTCTGTTCTCAGTATCTGGTCACTGAACTTGAAGTTTTCAAAATCATCAAAAGGCCTTGTATTATTTTGTTTGTTTGCGCCTTCCTCTTCACTACCACTGCTATTTCCACTTTCATCGTCTTTAAACTAAGTTCTTTTCTGCCTCTTTTTCATAGTCTCCGTGCTTTAAAGGCCCACTTTTTGAACGGAGTCGATATTTGAATCAGTGGTAAATGTAATCGTCCCGACGTTTTCCTAGTTATCATCTGTGCCATTTTTCTTTTTCGGTTCCGGCGATTCAAACGCTTGCATATTATATTCTGCGACACCATTATTATTCTCATTTATATTATTTTCGCTGTTTCCTTCTAATTCCACCAATTATAAGTCTTTTTCTTAATCAATAAACTCTTTAAGTTCCTGTTATTGATTTTCGGAGCCTCTGAGTTCTTATGAGTTATTTAATTCTGCGCCTTCTTCTGCGAAAATCAAGTCAAATAATAGCATTTTCAAAGCTGATATCGAAATGCCTTCCGTCTGCTCTTCTTCGGCGAGTTTGTGGTACAATTCCTCTTGAATTTGAGAGTCGATGTACTGCTCCGGGTGTTCGTCGAAGACCTGGCTCATCAGGTGCAGGAATTTTTCCTTGGATATGAGCTCTCCTTCTTCGATGAGACTGAATATATGGGAAAAGTCCAAGACCTTTTTTTCATTTTTGAAATTTTTTTCTGTTTCCATGATGTTGTGTAAATCTCTGCTTTTTAACTTTGTTATGTATTAAAAATTGTTACTTTTTAAATACAATTTTTTTAACTTTTTTTTATTATATTTATTCTTCTTATTATTCTTCTACTTTAATTATTTTTTTTTTTTTTTTTTCAATTCCTCTTTTTAATAATAAAAGTATATTAATATTAATGATTTAGAAATTTTATAGACTTAAGCAAAACAAGATCAATGAATAAAAGGAAATAAATTATATTTTTTTATTCATTTAATGAAAATAATATTATGGAGGAATAAATGGAATTATTTTTTATATTAAGGAACTATGGTACTACAAAACAATAAATTTAGTAGATAAATATATTAGATATTCTTATTCAAAAATTTAGTAGAATAAATGTTATTAATATAAATAAAGGAGTTTTTAGATTTATATTAGTACTTTTTTCTATAACAAAATAATAACAATAATACGGTAATATTTAAATTTATCTAATATAAATTCTATGTTTTTTAATTCTATATATATATTTTTTTTATAAAAACATAAGTAAAGGTTTAAAAAATATATTTAATTTTTATTTTTGTTATATATTTTATATAATTCAATTCAATTCAATTCAATTTAATTATTTATTCTTATTTTTATCTTTTTAACCAACTAATTATATGATTAAAAAATAAATTAATTTTTATAAAAATAATATGTCTATATCAATATATAAGAAAGAATAATAGAATAATCATAAAGGAGGTAATTCTTATCTACAACTGGGACACTCCAATTTGATCTCCATCCAATCTTTTAGACATTCTTAATGGAAAAGGTGTCCGCAAGGAGTTTGCATTGCCTTTACTTTAACTAATTTCTGAGTTTTTTACCCTTTTTCCTCGTCTCCTTTGTTCTATGTTGATTTTTCTTTAGTTTCTATAAGTTCTTGATTCCAATCCTATGACTACTACTATTCCTATTCTTAATCATCATTTCTCAACAAAGGTTACATTAGAGATTCCGAATCGTTATTCTAATTTTGGGTCTTTTTCTTATTTTTTTAATTATTTCCAGAATTATTGATAATGTATGAAAGGGATGAAGAGTCACAAGAAGAAGAGTTGATAGGGTTATTTTTTGTTTAGTTTTATCGTGAAGAATTTTTATTTTTTATTAGGCTATCTTCTTCTCCATTTTATTATTATTATTCGCTGTCTTCTTCTAAAGACGTTGTGTAATTCGTTTTCTGTTAATCGACTTTGGAGCCGTTCTCTACCTTATTACTATTTTCTTTATTTTATTGTGTATCATTGCTATTTCGACGCTCTTCCATTTCTGATTCTTTTTAATCAGATTCCTGAGAACTGGAATGATTTAGTATCATTTATTAAGTAGCTGCTTTAAAATTCACCTATACATTGTTTATATCTTCATTATATCCTGAAGGATTCAAATGGATGTGAGTTAAGCAAATTGCACAATCTTGCTATATATCACAAATTAATAACTTTAATAAAATAATTTGCAGAAGAAAGAAATATTAATTTTCAAATACCAATTCATTTTCGTCCACATTGACATCTATCTACAACTTTACTATATATTCATGGCGAGCAGGAAGACACATTTTCGGAACGAAAAATCTCGGCCCCAGTTTATATTACAAAATAGTATCAATATCTAAAATAAGTAAAATTAATAACTCTTTATTTAAAAATACAATTAAATATTTACCTATAAAAACATTATAACGGTATAAGAAACACAGAATTCTACTGAAGGCTTGTAATCTCGCAAATTATTGGGACAACCTCTGAAATAGAGCTGTTAAATAAATAAATTAATAAAAAATTAAAAAAAATAATTAATTATCTTACTGGGACTGCTAGTCTTGGGAGTAGCAATCCCATTATATACCAACTATAAAATTTCGGATTATTTCCTCTCATTACGTTGTGAACAATTTACGGAACCATGAAAAATGAAAGCCAAATTGAAAACCAATTGAAAATATACAAATAGTACATCAAAATTAAGAACATTATCAGGGAAATATCTGAAAATGCAAAAAAATTAATTATTTGCTTTAAATTAAAGAAAACAAAATAATAAAAAATCAGCTATTTAATTTACAAAATTTAGCATAAAATATAGTAATTCCTCTCCTTATATCCGATTGAGTTTGAAAATTGGAATAATACCTTACCTTCCAAATTAAAATCATTAATCTGATCTCAAAAATAGTTGATAAGATAAATAGTAAAAAGGAAGGAATTATATAGAAATAAAGAAAGTCCTAAAAAAAAATTAATTTATTAATTTTTATAAAAGAAAAAATTGCTAATATTATAATTACTGATCTTAAAAGAGATATGTATAAATTGGCCAGACACAGATATGCATCGCTTATAGTACAAAATCCCAAAGTTATCAAAGATATCTACGATAAATTATAAAAGAGTAAAATAAACCATTTCTTATTCTATATTTAATAGTCAATTTGTTACCTTATTAGCTTCCATTTCATTAACTGAAAAATATTTTATTAACTTTGTGACTGCATACAACTGAATAATTGTAAATAAAGACATATACACGCTGTATAGAGCTGACTGCATTGTGAAATTATAATTATCCAGAGTTAAAGATGCCTCCATATTGTATGTGCAATTGTTATTCACAGGATAGTTTTTCATTTTTAAATTTAATTTAATTTGACTTAATTTCGTTATTTATTCTCCATCAAATTCTTTGTTCACGATGTCTAATTCATATGTACTATTGCAAACTTTTTTATCTTTATAAAATTTATAAAAAGGTTGTATTTTATAGTTCTTTAATATATCAGATTTTATAAAACCAAAATCAAATTTTTTCATTATTTTTACGTTTTTTTTCTAAATATAAGTGGTTATAAGGGTGAATTTCAAATAAGGCATTATTGCTTTTATAAATGGCCATTCTAAAAATATATAAAATTTATTTCCTTTTTTCCATTTTCTTTCAATATATATATATAGTAATATTCTACTTTTCATTTTCTCCGTCGTAATCACTGGAAGGCATATCAAGTCTCGCATATACTATCTTTTAATCATACCACTAAGGATCAAAGAACAAAAAAACTGAAAAAGATACAACCTTAGGTTATCCACTCAAGGGTTTGTATCCAAATGCCATTTCCACATCTCCTTCACTCGAAGTAAAATAATCAAACTGCTTAATTTAAGGCTATTTTATTATTTTATTTTTTGAATCAAAAAAGGAAGATTATTTAAGAGATGATAAATAAATTAAATGCATATATTATTTTATATATATACCTAATTTGGCATTTTTTTCCATTTACCCTTAAACCCAGCTCTAGAGTCAAGTAACAATTGACTCATTTATTCAACATTAAAATTAATTCCCCCTTTATAACTATAGAGTAATTATAGAAATTGGTTCTTACCATTATCAAGATCTAGCATCTAATAAAAATTATAATTAAAACTAGTTATTTAATTTTATTAAGCAGCTAGCTAAGTTATAATCCTAATTATAAATTTACAATAAGTATATGTATTATTTTAGTTTACATTAAGATCTGAGTTTTATTCTGATTTATTTTACGCTTTCACGCTATCAAAAAAATTGTTTGGCATAATGTAGAATTTCGCTACGATCATTGATAATATTAATACAGAGGGAGCAATAATAGTTTAATATAGACTCATTTAACAAATGGTGTTGATTATTATGTCTTAAATTGATTACTTATTGCTTGTTTTGATATAATATAGGAATAAATGGTATTTGGTTAGATTTTTATAAATAATTAGTATTCTTTTTGATTTTTTTAATACTATGTAAGGGGAATTTTAATTAATAAAATAAAGAAAAATACTAAACTTTTTCTATTTGTTTATTCTTTTTCTGATTACCCTTAATAAATGAGACATAATAAATGGAGTACGTTGATGAAATAATAATTATTGTCATTATTAATTATCTAAAGTATTATTATGATTATCTCTATAAATATATTATCGCTCATTCATTCATAAATAAATTTATTTATTTATTTATTTATTTATTCATTCATATTTTTATTATATTTGTATATCAAGATAAAAAGAAATTTTACTTTTATATAATAACTAAACTATACTTATTTTGATAAATATAATTAAATTTTAAATTCTTATCAATTCTATAATTATATAATATTATTTTATTCTATTATTTTTTTTATTTAAAATATCATTTAATAAATTATTGCCTAGTCCATCCCGTTCAACATTTATATTAGACACTTATCAAATCGCCCTACTACACATATTCTTAAATTGCAGTTATAAATTCATTAAGACTTATTTCTAACTAATGAACGGATAAGCCAGTATTTAAACTATTAATGAGCTACAGTCTTTTGTATTCCAAGGGTTCTTTTAAACTGTTAATTCCATCCAAAATATATTTAGCATTATTTATAATATTCAAATCAGATTGACTTCTGGCGAAATTTACCAAATCATGAGCAATTTCTTATTTTTAAATCCTAAAAATAAAATTTATCTTTCTAATATAATTTACTAGCTAATAACAAAATCTGCTTACCATTTTTATTCCTAATTATAAATATCTACAAATTCGTTATCAAAATGTTCGGTAATTTGATTGACTACTTCTTCTTTTCTTTATTTCAAAGCTTTCAAAACCTATGAAAAAGTGCTTTCTACTTCTTTTAAAATTTTTGTTTCTTTTCTTCACATGTTAATTTTGTATGTCTGATATCCAATAAAATATTTTCGCTTGTTTCAGCCTTTAGCAGTCCTTTATTATGTATATAAATGTTATATTAGTTAAATCTATATTTAAATTTTCAAAAGCCATCGTAAATAGTAGTTACCTTATTTTCCCGCATCATCAATTTTAGTTCTTACATCTCTAGCTGCATCTTCAATTCTACAAACATTGTGTCCCTTATGAGAATCAAACATTAAACAAGAAGGACAAATTATTCTTAATTTAAAGTTAAATTAAATAAATAAAAATTGCAGAATTGTAATATTTATTTTGAAATTATTAGTACTAATGACAATCTGTGCAATAACATTCAAACATTCTTTCATGATCAGGACAAGTTCCGATATCTTGTAAATCATCAAAATTATCTTCATTTTTCATGTTGCTCATTTAAGACATTTTATTTTTGTTAATAGCTTTAATAATTTGTATGCAATGTTGAAAATTCTACTTTTAAATTTTTGTATAAAATATAATAACTTGAATTTAAGTTTTAGTTTTTTATTTATTAATTATGAAGCAATTATAATATAAATTAATATTGCTTATAATTTAGAGAAAAGTTAATTACATAAAAATTTTAATAATTTATTTTGCGAACTGTTTTACTCTTTTTAATAAATGAATTCGATTGGAGAATCTTAGTGTATTATATATTTATATAAATATTTTTAATTTTACTTATTAAATAATGTAGTTCAGAGAAATAAAATGAATAAAATAATAATTTAATTTATTTATTATAGATATATTTATATATTTATTTACTTATTTACTAGAAGATAGTCGTTATGATAGAATACATGCACTATTATTTTATTATTCCGGGCTCTTCAAGCTTTCCTGATAAAATCGAATTTGCTAAAAATTTATTAAAAGTTTTAAATACTCTAATGTAATTTTTAAACTAAATCATATTCACAAACAAAAAACCTTCTAAAAAAATAAATATAAAAAAAAATAATAACAAATCTTATTTATAAATAATTTAAAATTAAAATCATTCCAAATGTAACAATAACAACAATAAAATAATTTGCCCTCTCAAGAATAATTGAATGCATTAATCGGGCGAAGAGTTGAAGTTTAAAATAACTTGGCAACCATAAAATTTGCTGGTCCTCTCGTGCATGAAGGAAAACCTGAAGGAAGTGATTAATAAGTTTGGTATGGTGTCGAGTGGGATGAAGAGTCAAGGGGAAAACATAACGGAACAGTCAACAACTACACATATTTTACAACCAAAAGTAATAATAATATGAACTATATATAATATATAAAAGTTATTTAAAATGGAAATTTATAATTAAAATTAGATAAAGTTAATGGAGGAAGTTTGATAAAAGATTCTAAAGGATCGCTAGGTATTAACTTTTTGGAGGGAATTTTTAGCAAATATTTTAAGGATGATATTGATCCCTAAATCAAAAAGTAAATAGAGGACAAAATATTTTCGCACGCATATTAAAACACAGATTAAAAATAAGATAAAAAAAAGAAGAAAAAACTGACGAATAGACAGCATAAGATGAAAAAAAAGAAGTTTTGGTCGAGTTTGATGAGGAAGCCTATTTCGAAACAGGAAAAAAAAACAAGAAAATGGTCCAATTCTATGGGTTTGACAAAATATGGGAGAAATTGCACAATTTAAAGGATCTTTTAGAAATTTCACTTTATTAGGTTAATATTTCTGATCTAAAAGAGAGCGGTTTCATTGGAAAAATGCTTCCCAATTTGAAGGTTCTTTCGCTGGAGAAGAATCTTATTTATGATTGGGACCAGATATTTTAAATCGGGAGCGAGCTGTAAAATTTGGAAGAGTTGCAAATTGCGAGAAACAATTTGAGGTATGAATGATTTAAAAATAAATCTGCAATTTTCAAAATACTAAACAAATTATATTAATAACAGATTCCCCGAAGCAATTGATGGAAGAAAAACTATTAAATGCCATTCTAATGGAACTGAAATCCCAGTTTCTCCTGTGGGAGTGTTCAAAAATTTGAAATATTTAAATTTTATTGAAATGGATTTGAACTGGAAAATCATCAACAACATAATTCCTGCCTTTCCCAACTTGGAAGAGATGATTCTTTGCCTTAACGATATGACGGACACTCAAAATATTAATTTGCGAGACACTGATTTGCAAAATTTGGTCTTTTTAAACTTGGAAAGTTCCAACTTGTCAACCTTTGAAGGAATTAAAGTATTCAAAAACCTTCCTAAACTGGAAAAACTGATTATGAATAAAAACAAACTGACTGAGTTGGGCAAGTTTGACGGATTTGAAAACATAAAACTCGTTTCGTTGGAGAAGAACTTGATTTCGGACCCGAAAATCTTCACAGAACTGTCACAGTTCCCCTAGCTATAGATTTTAAATATAAAGCATAACCCCATGGCTGATATGTTGGGGAAAAGTTACGTCAGATAGAGAGCTGTGGCTGAAAACCCGAAAATTATTTTCATTAACGGGTCTGATTTAAAAAAATACGAAAGAAAAGATTGCGAAATTTTCTATATGAGAAGAACATTCGACGACTACTTCAAACTGCGAAATTCCGTTTACTACGACTATGACTATTTAGACTTTATAAATTGGGCGAAATAAGTGCACCCAACCATTGATATTTTGCTGAAAAGATATGGAAATCCCTACGAATTGGAAAACTAAGTCAAAAATTTGGACAATATTGAGGGAGAAAGTCAGCCGAAAAATGTCATGCTAAAATTGAAAATCATTATAGCTGCAGGACCTTTGCTCGGTAAAAATCCTTTAAATAAAAAATTCCCTGAAAACACCACTGTGTAGAATTTGAAAAATGTATTCAGTAAGTTGTTGCAAATTCCTGGTGACGAACAAATTGTTTATTATAAAATCAATTCCAATGATCCCATGGAAATATTGGATGAAGACCATAAGACTCTTTCTCATTATGGAATTAAAGATGGTTCTGAACTGATAGTAAGCAATAACGATGATAAGCAAGCCAAAGATGATTGAGAGAGTGAATGAATGATTTAAAAAAAATAATTTGATGAATTTATAAACAAAACCAATAAAAAATTAAGAAGATATATATATATTATTTATTATTTAATTTAGGTTTGTTCGGCCTTATAAAAAATAATATAATTTACATAATTATTAGGTAAATTCTAAGATTAAATGGAAATATATATTAATCCATTTGAAAATTACAATTATTATATATTTGAATTAAATTTCTTTTCGTATTAATAATTAAGGAGTTTTTCTATATTTTAATTATTTTACCATAAACAAAATACTAAATATTTTAATTTTATAAATTTTAAGTAAGTTTTAATATATATTTTTATACAATCATTAAATCATTCACTATTATTATTAAAAGAATGTTTATATATGAGTTTCTGAATTCACTATAAACTATGCGATTTTTTAAATGAAGGCATTTTATTCATTATAACATTATTGACTATTATAACTTAAATAACTATTAAAATAGGTTAAGTTAAGCTAATATCAATAAGCATGGTTACAAAATATTCACCAGCCCACTTATCAGTTTCTAATTTATACAAATTAAGTAAAGAAACCTTATATATTCATTTAAAAAAACTCCTATTTTTTACCTTAAAGTTGTGAAAAGGCAGCCCTTGTCATACTCAGATAATAGCAGATTCCAATAATTCCATGGGATAAAATTGCCCCAATTAAATTGGCAACTCTAGATTTGTGCTTAAGTAAAGCTTACAAAATAAACATAGGTATTCCACTAAAAGCACCAGTCATTGTTCCACTTAAAATACTTACAACTACATCGGAATGCTAATTTAAATTATTTTTTTAAAATAAAATGAACCATATTATTTCTATTTTACTTAGGAAAACAAGCCAGTCACAGTCATTATGATTATTATCTTTAAATAATATATAATAAATCTGGTTGGTCTAGATACTTTTTTATCATAATACATAAATATGCTAAAAAATTCATGTAAACTCTAGTAATTTAAAAAATATGAATACTTATTTTTTATAATATTGATATGATATATTTCTTTATAATATAATCATTACTATAACTGCTGTGTGTAGAAGTTGTATTTTGCAATTTTCTATAGGAATAACATCATTTTAAATTTCTTTGTCTTCATTTTTACTTTTCTACTTTAAATTAACTTTTTTCTACGACTCCCCTGACTCATCTATATTTAACTATTCTAATTTATCATTTAAAAGTTTCTAATTTCTATCATCTGGACTATTACTGATAATTACATAATTATTATCATATATTTTTTTACTATTATTCATAATGGAATCCTCATTGTTTTACATATTTTCTTATTTAATTTCACTTTTTGATAAGTTTTAATTCTTATTTTACACTATATCTTACTCATCATTACCACTGCTATCTTTTTTTACTTCTCCATTATCTTCCAGATTAAAATCTTTTTAATAAGGACCCTAATCAATTCTATTAACAATAGGTTGTTTTTATTACAAATGTATACTGGCTCTCTTACTTGAAATCTGTGACAGCCTAGTCCTAGATTTTCTTCTTTGAGATACTTGCATGTTGTCACTACTAAGGTTCCTTGCTTCATTTGGTTCAATATCCTTTGAGTTTTCTGATTAAAATTCATTGGATTTATTTGATAGTTTTCGTTAAGCAGATCTTATAAATTGCATTTGTGGGGATTGGTGACTTGTATTTGTGTTTATAACATCGATTTCTGTATTTTATTTTTCTTCAATTTTCGCATTGCTATTTTGTATCTAGCAACGAACTAGTTTATCAATTTTGTACCCATAAATTATAAAACCCATCACTGCTAACGTTTCAATCATAAATATATAAAATATACCAGATTTCCAAAATTAAAACTTTTAAAACTGTCTTTTTTTAATAGTTATTTTAATAAAAAAGGATAAATTAAATAGATAATTACTGGGCTCCCTTATCCGAAAAGATTTTCTTTAAATTGGAGCTTTAAAATATTAATTCAATGTCGTTTACTATAGTGGTTGGTTTCAAATCCTTACATTTACATGATACTCGAGATAAGGATTTTTACATTTCTGTCATTTCTGTCATGCCCTCCTACGCTTCTTTTACTATCGTCTGTTAGCATCCTAATATACCCCATTCTCCATTTTTTTATCTTTAAATACATGCATTTTAACTTTGATTATTGGGAACTCGAAAATCATACTTCATATTATCTCTTAAAATAACTTCCTAATTCAATATAATTTTGCATCATAAAATTATATAGATTTAAAATCATTTTTAAGTAATATTTTACATTTTTTGTTTAATTTCATTTATATCGATCTCGTATAGCATCTGGTTTTACTTTTTGTATGGAAATGTTTAACTCTTACGGTATATATTTTACTAATAATTTATCCCTTTAAACTAGTAAATAGAATTTATGGCATTTCGATCTTCATTGTAATTAAAAGAAGAGGTAATCTATTTATTAATAAGGTGTGGAAAAGCAGCTATCTAAGAATGTTAGGAATATCCAATAGCCTCATTTATTTTTTTGTTGTTGATTTTTATATGTTGATATTCATTTGATCTCCCTTGAAATAAATAGGGTCAGAGTTTGGCATACTTATATTTAGCAAAGTGCTAGAAATTTCATTTTAAATTTGTACAAGTTAGTCGATTTTATCCATTTATTCCTTGTAATATACATATTTTCATTAATTGATACTAAAATCCCAAAAAATTAATAATAAATTTTACATTAGTTGATAGTAAAGCCTTTTTAGCATTTTCCTCATTTTATTGAGATTAAATATTACCAAGAATTTTGTCTAAGTGCTATAAAGATTTTCCAAGAATTCCAAGTGAATCCAAATTAATTTTATTAATTTGATTGTCGGCATTGTATAGATGTTCAAGAATTTAATTTATAAAATTTTACTGAGTCTTAATTGTTTTTTTGATATTATCATAATCGTTCTCTATTTCTTCAAAACTAAGGAAAAATTCTTAATTTGTCAGCATTAACTGCATAGATTTGCTTAGCTATTCTTCCATAACATGAGACGTTAGTGTAGGATGTAATGTTTTCATATTATTATATATTTTTTATTTCAATTAAATTAATTGTTATTTCGTTTTCTCACTTATTTAATTTTAGCTGAAATTTTCTATAATGTTTATTTAATGTGAAAACACCGAGAATTCTTATATTTCTTATTCTTGAGATTTATATATTTCTTACTATAAATTCTATTCAATGATATTAATGGTCTCCTATACAGTCGATTGTTGCTTAATTTTCAAAGAAGAAAAAGTAAAATTTCCTATCGCACCTTTAGAATCTTAGATACTTACCATTATAAAAATCTCCCCTTATTCTTATTCTCCGTTATCCTTTGAAAAGGCAGGTAAAATAGTTGATAATGTGTTTGCTTTTTGAAAATCTGTTAAATAATTTCTAATAGAATTTGATGGAGAACTACCCACTATTATATCATTTTAATATTAGGATGCGTTTTAATAAAAATGGAATTTATAGCTTAAAGGCATATCGATATCTTCGAAATCCTGGCAAGTTATAGTAAATTTGGTAACAAGTGCCTCACCTTCTGTAGGGGAAACTGTTATTTTTCCATTCTTTTTTTTTTTTTTGTTAAAGTGGTTATTTAAATTATATTTTTTATTTATGTTAATGAATATTACCTTGGGAGGATAGTTTACCATAAGTTGAAATGAAGTCTGTGAAGGCATAAAAAAGTCAGGATCTAAATTCAAAATTTAAGGAAATAAAAAGATTGTCATCTAGTTGTATTATCATAAATTAAATTACCATATAGAGATATTCTCAATAGAAATTGCTCAGAAATATTTTCATTAAAATTTTATGATATATCCCAAAGCTTGAAACTAATTTTAGTGTAAAATATTTTATTTTTTTTGTAAAAAAAAAAAAAAAATTACGAGAATGAAGAATAGCTGTATCCTTTTGTGCCAATAATAATGTTATCGAATATTATTATTAAATTAAAAAAAAGATTGTCCACATTTTTATTGTACTTTATTTCAACTTTTAATTCATCGTTCATATTTAAAAATGTATTTCTCGCACTCATTGGAATGTCTACTTCCAATTCCGGAATTTCTAATTCCACGATAACTATCGAAGCCGTGGTTTCTTACACTTTAAGCCCATTAGAAACTGAAACTTTGAATTAGTAGGAATGGTAGGGTTCAAATTTATTTGAAGGGAATTTTTATAAAGCAGTTTGCTAATTAAATGTAATAGTGTTCTGCTGAATATCTTTACAAATTTCCCCTTACTTTGCCAAATTTATGCATGACCACACATATTACATTCCATTTTTTTATTGACTGGGTTTTACATCTATATCATTTGCAACTGCTCTCAATTCCAAAGGCTGTTTATATCCGTTCATTCTGTCTCCTCCTTCTATATAAAGTTCCATATTAGTGGAGATCATGGTATAATTTCTTGTGGCGATTTCCTGAATGTTTTTATTATTCGAGTCTACTACTCTAAGTTGGACAATATAATCTTTCCCTGCCTCTTTTTCATATGGCTACACCACTAATTAGCCCCTTTTTTCTTTAGTTTTAATGGTATCTATAGATTTTATAACCTTTCCCTATGAATCAACTTCTTCCCAATGAACTAAATAATACATTATTCATATAATACATGCAAATTGTTATTTCAATTTAATTTAAAAAAAAAAATTACTAATGAGTTCTTTTTCATCAAAAAATTATTTTAGCTTTTATTTACTCGGATCGCAACTCATATACTAAAACTTTCCCTATATCACAAATGGCTTCCAAGTATAAAAAGTAAATTGCTAGTCTTATAGTATTTCAACAGAAATTCCTGAGTGAGTTGTTGTGGAAAAAGAAAAAAGCTAAGAAGATAATTTCCCCACAAAGTTAGAAAATTATACCTTGAATTTATAGGTTTTGAAAGATAGCAATGTAAGTGGCTCAAAACATATTGCATAACTTTTCTATTGGTTAAAGCTCTTTAAAATATCAACTATTTTGTTTACATGTTACTGCGGTAATGAAGGACCACCGGTTTCAAATATCCATTCTATTTTTGATAATCCACGTTTACCATCACTAAATATCTCTGATATATTAATCTCAATTTTATCGCACAAAGAAACTGGATTTTTAGGAACCCCTTACAATAACACAGAGGGTATTTCTTCAGTACCAGTCTTTTTAATTATTTTTTCGGGAAATATTGAAAAAACTAATTAGAAAAAGGAATATTAATATATGTTATAAAAAATAAGTTTTAGTATAAAAAATTACAAATCCCAGGGCTTTAATCCCACTTTAAAACGCCTTATTTAAATTTAATTTAATCATTGATCGATATGGTTGGATATTTGTAGAATTTAACATTAATAGTTGTTCCAGAAAGCTTGCATTGGGGTTTTATTCCATATACATTAAAATTGCTACTTTCTAAAATAAACAAGCATAATTATTATGAAAAAATATGTGATTTTCCTTTAAAATTAGGAACTACTACAGTTCCTCCAAATGTTATTTGCAATTCAGTCAAATCATCAATAAAATTACTTCTGAAAACTCCATGATCATCATCTATATTATATTTTAAAAATTTTTTTATTTCTATCTTAACAAGTATTATATATATATAATGTATTTACCCACACAATAATAACTTCCTGGAAAAGGATTATCATGCTTGCATTTACACTCTTTAATATTTACAGGGTCGTTAATTCTATTTCCTTCACATCTATTAGATTTACATTAATTTTGGGTGCATTCCTGGCATGAATCATGGCAATCTTATTAAGATATCATTAATACCATTAAATATACTTGAAAAAATTATTTATGTATATACTTTCACAAGTAGGAGGAGGACCTGCGTTATCGTATGTCTTATAAGGACAATCACATGATTTGGAAACAGAATTTAGTGTTCTCCCAGGAAGACACGTGAGACAGGCGGTAGAACTTCCTTCACAGCTTGTGCAAGTTGGATGGCAAATAGGGCAGTCTTTATTCTATCCGTCATCATAAGTTCCGTAACTGCAGCTGCAGGTGGGTGGATTATTATTTCTATTTAAACCGTGGCATTATAAACAATTATTGTCCTTGTTTTCACATTCATTACATTAATATGAACATACTTTTGAAAAAAAAAGGAAAAAAGTATATATATTTATTATTCATTTACTAAATTTACATAGGCAACTAGAATTTATTCCGTCATCATAATATCCTGACTTACAACTGCAAGTAGGAAGATCATTGTTTCTATTTAATCCGCATTATAAACAATTAATATCTTGCGATTCACATTTCAAACATCTATTTTTGCAATCTTATATAAATAATAAGTATAGATTAAGTGACAATAATGATGGAAGTAAAAAAATTAACTCTTGCAATTTTAGCTTTATCCATCATCGAATTTTCCATCAGGGCACACACAATTTTGTCCTATTCTATCTCCTTTACATTCAAAACAGCTTTAATCAACTAAACACTTTGAACATATAAAAGGGCAATCTTTGCACACACTTGTATTTATATCATAGTATTGATCAGTTTTTACGCAGTTTAAACAAAAAAAGGTTTTGGAGTCAACCAACCAAGGTGTGTACAGGCATTAGTTTTATCCAGAACAATAGCTATTTTATTTGTTTAATCTATCAAATACCTAATTTTGTCCACACATGTTAATTTTAATTATTGATTCTGAAGATTAGATATCTCTTAACATTATACCCGTATTCTATATTAGTTTTATATTATAATACTAAGTAATAATTAAAAAATAAATTTATTAACAATAATATTTACTTTCAAGTATAGCTGTACCATGTTGGGTTTATTGTTACTAAACCTATATACAAAGGTAGGATTATCTCCTTGAATATTCGGATATTAATAAACTGGAAAATATAATTATATTTCTAATTTATATCAATATTATAATTAAAATATAAAGTTTTACCCTTTGTCCCATGAGAAGAACCAGAAAATAAATCTGTATTCTTTATATATAAATAATATTTATATAAGAATTTTTAAAAAATTTATTTTATTAATTACATCAATCCAAGAGCAAGTTGACCCTGGATTTCCAAATGAATGTGAATTTTATACAAAGTTTTTGCTTGTAATATTCTTTATAATAGATTATAAAATAAATTAATATTTGGTTCATAAATTTGTATTATTTACATATAGAAAAAATGGAATATTTGCAGTTTTAATCATGATCTATATTAACTCACTAGGTTACTTTTTAAAATTATTTATTTATAAAATAAATTAATTTTTATAATATTTTATTATATAATTTACAATTTAGCATATTTATTTCACTTGGTGCTATATATTAATATTTTTTGGATTGTTTATAATATTTTTATAGTCTGGTTAAATATATATTTACTAATCATCTCCTCCGGAATAAATTTAATTTGTTCCTCTTATTTATATCACGGTATTAACTGGACCGCTATGGGTTCTATATCCATTTTTATACTCAAGAGTTTTATAATTAAACCATCTAATCCAACCGCCTTATGTTCCATAAATTAATAAATTAGTATTCTTTTTTTATTTATATAATCATTATATTATTAATAAAAATAATTTTAATAAAAATAATTTGGAATCTTACTTCAATTCTAGTCAAGCTATTTATTCCTAAATCACCTTTAGGATCATTATATATAGCAAAATACTATTTATTATTGTTTGTATGCTTTATTTCTAAAATAATTTATTTGATATACTTTTAATATATTTATGTTAGAACTAAAATTAAATACAGTATATCCTTTATTAACCACAAGCAAATACATCTTCAGTGTCCTATATTTAATTATTTATGCTAAATAAATAATAATTAATAATTAAAAAATTAGTTTTATGTTCAATTAAATTAAAAAAATGAACATTATTTATAATTATATTAAACTAAGTTTATAATATAAAAATATTATATTTCTATACTATATACTTAATATTTTATAAATTTTACATCAATTTAATAAATACATGGACATTCTTCCTTATTTTCTTCCATGTTCCATTATTTCAATTAATTTAAAGTTATTATATTATATACTATTTGCAAGAATAATAAATACACTCGTGTTATTTTAATATTTAATTAAAATTATCTTACATTTTATTTTTCCTTATCCACATATAAATATTTTATTTTCATTGATTGGCTATTATATTTAAATAATGATTCAACTATACAATGGAATTATATTATAATTACATAAAATTATGCTAGACCTTATGCAGGATTTCCAAATGAAATAGATCCCACCTATTCCATATTAATTATCTAGCTAACCATTAGCTTATAGAGAATAAATAAGAAGCAAACATTTGCAATATTCATGACTTATTAGATATATTTATATATTTTTACTATATGTTCGATTTATTATTTTTATTTATTTTTTATAGTATACTATACAATCAATTTAATAACTTTAAAATAATAATATTAAATAACACCAATAGAATATGATTAAAGAAAAATGTTAATACTTAATGTAAAATATAATAAACAAAGTATTTATTTATTTATTTATTTACCCTCCACAATAGTTTATATATATAATTTCCCATGACAATATTTTTAACAAAAAATATAATATAGTTAAAGGACAAAAAAATTTGCAAATTCTAATAATATAATTATTTGCAAATATATTTATGTATTTTATATCCTGAATTCATCTAAAATAATTGTATATCTTAAAATATATAAAATAAATCATCGGTTTTATTATAATATAATTTCATTTAATTTATTAAAATGATTCATATATTAATAAATTTATTTATAATAAAAAATTTAAATTTATATTTATTTATGTTATAATTTATATATCTTAATGGCTGCATACAATAACTTTTTCAACTATTGAGTTCATTTTTTATTTATTATTTCAGATATTTATCTTTTAAAATATACAATATTTATGTGTATATTACTATTAAATATAAAAATATTCAATTATTAAATTATGTATGATTGTACGTGATGAAAAATTGCTTTAATTTTCCATATTTAATCACTAAAATTAATAATTTGCTATCTACTAAAAAAGCGAAAAAAACAAAATGAATATAAATACTATACTATCAAAATATATGCATATTTTTTTTCTATTATACATTCATTAATCATAGTAATTTTATAATTTAAATTAAAAAAGTAATTTAATAAATAATATTTATTATAAAATTTTTATTTTATTTATTTAAAAAATAAACTAATATATTAAAATGAATAATGAAGTAATTTGTAGATTTTTTTAGCAATTTAACAATACTTAATATTATGTGTTTTAGATACAAACATAAATACATATTATAATTTAATATTTTCTAAATATCAGTTTCTAAAAAATTATGAAATATAGTCTTCTGAATTAATTAATAATACAGCTACTTTTTTAAGCATCTATATTATCCACCAATTACTTTGTTTATCATATTAGTTTTAACAAAAATCAATAAAGGTTAAGAAAATGTTACATCAAAAATAAATGTAACACAATACTATCCAGCCCAAATATTCGATTCTATTTAATAAATTAAATTGGTAAATATAAAAATTAAATTATTTGTATAATCATATGTACTTTCTAATCCCAATAAAGCAGCCGCTGTTATACAAAGATAGTAACACAGTAAAATTAAACTTAAAGTTAAAATAGTTCCTATATAATTTACAACCTTATTTTTTTGTTTTAAAAATGCAGATATAATAAGCAAAGGAATAAATGTTAAAATACTACATAAAATACCAGATAATATATTCATATATATATCAAGTTGCTAAAAAATTAATTTAATGATAATTATTTTAAGTAATAAAAAATTAAAATAAATACTTTTGAAAATAATCCAGTTACTGCCATCACAGAGATTAGCTTTATATAATATAAAATAAATCTAGAAGGTCTACTTATATTTTTGTCAAAAAAATAAATAATACTAAAGAAATCATGTATTTTCTAAAATAAATTTGTTAAATAAGCTAAAAAATCTAGTATTAAGAAAATTTATTATATTTTTTACAAAAATTGCAATATGAATAGGCTATTTTCTACACTGTTCTATATTAATTTTTTGTTTCTTTTCTTCTTAATCTCTACGTTTTTATTTTTCAGTATTTTCTTAAGACTTAACTGATTCAGATGATTTTTATATATTATAACTTTCCTCTCTATTAGTACTACTTTCACTAGGTTGGGAATTATTTTTAAATTAAAATTTTGGAATTTAATATTTTTTTCTCTACGATTTTATTTGATGATCGTTTTTCTCGCTTAAATAATTATTTTCATCTTATTATTCATTTTTTTATCTATTTTTTAATCCTCTAACCTATCTATTATATTTGTATTTTATTATGATATTGTATTTTAAGGATTTTATTCTAGTTTTAATTTATTTTTAAATTTTTTCTTTATCTACTTTATTTTATCATGTTAACTATTGTATTATCTTAATTTTAATTTTATTCTTCTTAATCATTTTTTAATTGATTCCCCATTTATTCTTTATTAGGTTAACCTAATTTATATAATTTTCATAAATTATAGATTATATTTTAATTTTATATACTACTTATTTATTACTAGCACATGTATTAAGATCGCTACTTTATATTTATATTTTCAAAGATTAAGGTACCAATTATTTTGAACTATTTTATTAACTACTCTAAGATTTAGATGTATAACTCTATCTATTTTCTTTTAAATTTTAGTCAGGAGAAATAATATCACCTTACTATTATAATTCTTAAGAAATATTAATTTTATCTGACAGTCTGGTTTCTGAAATCTAGGCATCATAATTTTCTTAGTAAGAATTATTTTAATCATCATTTATATTTATATCTTTGTTTTATTAAATTTATTTTTATTATTAATTATCATATTTATCTTATTTGTATCCAAAAAATATTAAAATTCCTATAAATATCGTTAAAACTGAAAAATATAGAATATAACAGCTTTTTAAAATTAAAATTTCTTGAATTTCCTATAAAATTAAAGATATTTTATATATAATCTTATTAATTAATATATTAATATAAATAAATTTATACTTAAATCCAGTATTAGTAAAAGCTTTTTTTAATTTGAATCTTAAAAAATTCCTTTTACATCTTTTATTATAGTTGTTGGTTTCAAGTCTTTACACTGGCATGTTAGTGATGATGATTAGTTTTCATCATTTTACTTTTCTACTGTTTGGCACCTAGTATTTTCCCATAATCCATCCTCTTACTTTTAAATGCATACATCTTAATATTAATCCTACTTGATTCCAAAATTATAAGACAATGGGCTTGTAAGATTTACTTTCTAGAAAATGAAAATATATTATAATTAATCCAATAAATTATATATTTTTATATATTACTTAGTTTTCTACTATTGGCGAAATATTTAAATGATATAACTATTAAATCTAGTCTTTATATGGGAAACTATCTTCTTATCTATATATATTTTATTGGAAATTGCTCTCACTTAAATCATATACCACATTAATGGAATTAATATCTTCGTTTAAATTGAATGATTGTGATGAGGATTGATTATTATCATTAAAATATCCTTGTATTTACTTATTTTCTTAGTACTGAATAGCTTCCTCTATTTTTTTGGTTGTTGATTTTTATACATTTATTTTCATTTTATCTCCTGTAAATGTTAATGGATCTTCATTTGGTAATAAAATTTTCTAAAATGAAGAAGATATTTCATTTTTTATTTTAATAATTTTTTCAATTTTTTAGGTTTCATCTGTTGTTTTAGGTTACAGTTCCCCATCTGAAGTAGTTATACTTTATTAATTTTATATATTTCCTAGAATTTTATCAAGATGCTGCATTGATTTTCCAAGAATTCCAGATGCTCCAATTATTTTTTTACTGATAGAACTGTCACCAATGTTCAGAAATTCTTAAATTGAACTAATTGTTTCCTGTTATTTTAATATTTGAGATTCTATATTTGATAAATCACTATTTATATCTTCTGAACTCAAATCAAAATCTTATTTTTACAATAATAACTACATTCCTTTACTGATTTATTCAATAATAGCTTTCGATTAAATATCAGCCTGGATAGCTTTCAACTTTTTATATATAGTTTTTTTGAAAGAAATGAGCTCATTATACTAATTTTTTGAGAGATCTTTATACTAGTTTTCTATATTTACTATTTACTATGCCAAAATAGTTTGAGTTATAGCCTGCTATTCAAAAGATGGCTACCCTTATTGTTGTAATATATTATTTATGGAGGTAAGTGTCTAATCTATATCTGATTAAATCGTTATACTAAAATTAGACAAGGTAAAATTTGCGACTGCACCTAATGAATCACTTATACTGACAACAATAAATATCTCTTACTCACTTGGATTGGATTTTTTGAAAAATGCAGGTAATATAGTTGTAAACGTATTTGATTTCTAAAAATCACTAAGATAATTTTTTATAGAATTAGAAGGTGCCCCTCCAATCTCTCTATCGTTTTAATATTCAGATTCATTGGAATAATATAAAAATCTATAGCTCAGTGGAGGATTCAAATCTATGAAATCAGTGCACGATATAGTGAAATTAGTACTTATAGCCTGGCCTGATGTTGGTGATATTGTGATGTTTCCATTCTAAGATGACAAAAATGCATATTATAAATGTGAAAAATTATAATTTAAATTATTAAGTTACTTTAGGAGGATAATTTAAAATAAGTTAAAAGGATGATGAAGAGGGTATAAAATAATCAGGATCTAAGTAATGTAAATATAAAAAATATTTTATATTTTTAATATTTAATTAAAAATAGTATACCATATATTGATGCCTTGAGTATAAACTAGCTTGATATATTTTCATCAAATTTGTTAGAAATATCCCATATTTTAAACCTGAATAGTAATTTTAATATAATAGTCAACTCTTTATAAATTTAAATATTTTACTTGAAAGATGAATAGCTGTAGCTCTTTGTACCTATTACATCATAGTTAAATATTAAAACCAAATGAAAGAAAGCATTATCTACACTTTTATCGTATTCTAAGTCAATCTAAATATCATCATTCATATTCATTGGATTATTTCTAACATTTTCTGATATATCTACTGTTAAAGAAGGGATTTCTTATTCTATTATTATAATAGAAGCTGTCTGTTAACCAGATTTTGAACCTATCGTAGTTTATACTTTAAATTGATAAGAATTATAAGGCTCAAATATCTTTTCACGGAACTTCTATATGGAATTTGTCTGATTTAGACTTATAATATTTTTTATATATCTTAACATATCTCGCCCTTGGCTAGGTTTTTGCATTACCAGCTATAGGTAATCCCTTATTACTATAGCCCAGGTTTTTTATCTATATCTTTGGCTTTAACCTACATTTCCAAAGGCTATTAATATCCACTCATTCGATCTCCCCCCACTATTTAAATATCTAAATCAGTTACTAGGGTAGTGTAATTTTAAGTTATAAAGGAATTTATTTGAGGTTTTTATAAGTGGACTACCCTTAATTGAATATTATAAGTTTGATTGAATAATTTTGAATAAGGCTCAATTTAATAATCAATATTATTTTCGAAAGTTTCAACATATTTCAATTAATTTTAAACTGTCCCATGATTATCTATTTCTTCCCAATAAACTTTTTAATTATAGTGTATTATTAAAAACTATTGGTTACAATATTATTTAATTAATCAAATACCTCCAAATTATATTTTTTCAGAATTAATATTAGCAGATTATAAATTGCAAGATAACTGTTAGAATGTGCCTTATATGATATTTGGTTTCCATACATAAAAATTAAAAGGTCTATCTTTAATAATTTAGACAGATATTCCAGAATAACTTTTTGTTGAAAAGGAAAACAAAACTTCAGAAGATTTACCAATAAAATTGGATAACTTCACCTTAAATTTGTAAGTTGAAAACTCTTAAAATGTCAATGGATTAAATATGATTGCAGGGCTATTCGAATTACTAAATTCAGAAAGGATGGAATCAATAGATTATTTATGCGAAAGTTCTTAATTAGGCTCAATTGATAATAATTCCCATTTAATAGATTTAAGGCCTCTTTTACCATCTCCATAAACTTCTTATATATTTATAGCTATTGTTTCACATAATGATATTTTATTTTTTGGCACCCCTTCAAGAAAAATAGTAGGGGAATCTTCATTTCCAGTTGCTTTAATCAAATTTTCAGGAAATTTTGAAAAAACTATAAAAAAATAATTTTAAAAATTGATTCACTTCTTTAATAATATTATCAATACACTATAATATTTAAATTTTTCATTACAAGTTGATGTTGTTTCATTCCATTACAAAACACCTGTCTTAAAATCAACTGGATCATTTATTTCTATCGTTGGGAACTTATAAAATCTTACAGTTATGATATCTGAAGAAATCTAACACTCAGGCTTAATTCCCAATTTATCTATTGTAGTTTGAGTGAAAATAAATTCACATAATTTGAAAGAATATACGCTAGTTTGCTCATCAAATTTAGGCACAAGTACCACTCCTCCAAATGTAATTAATAATTCACTTAAATCATCTTTAAATTCACTTTTAAAAACTCCATGTTCACCATCTTTAAATATTAAATACATTATTTTTAATAATAGTTTACTGATTATATTAATTTATCTTACCTACACAATAAAACGAACCAGGAAAGGGGTTATCATATTTACATTTGCATTCTTTAATATTTATAGGGTCATTAATTCTATTTCCTTCGCATTTTTTATCATTGCACCGAGTTGATGTGCAAGCAGTGCATGTACTGTGGCAATCTATTATATAATTAATAGTTTTTTCACAATTATAATAGTTCATATTTATTTACTTCCACATGCTGGTGGAGGTCCTGGAATATGATAGGTTTTATGAGGACAATCGCATGTGTTTGTTTAATTATTGAGTATACGACCCGCTATGCAACCCAAGCAATTAATTGAACTATTAATACAGCTTGTGCATGTATTATCACAATCTTGGCAATCTTTACTTAGGCCATCATCATATGACCCAAAATTGCAAGTACATTCAGGAGGATCACTTTTCCTATTAAATCCGTGACATTCTCTACAAGACTAACTTATGAAGCAATTTTTGCACTTAAAAGGACACTATTTGCATATGCTCATATCCACATCATAATAATGATCTGTGTCTACACAATTTAAGCACATATAAGTATCAATATCTTAGAGCCATGGTGTATGAGAACAATTATTTTATGGAGAACAATAATTTCCACTTACATTTAATCTATCAAATAGTAAGCCTTGACCACAAAAATTTAACAAAACAAATTTATTTTCATTTGCACTATCTCTACTTCTAATCATCAATCCTGTATTCTATATTTATAATATTTAATTATATTAATAATTTTATATAAGTACAGAATTATCATATAATACTTATAAATGTTCAAGCATATAATTAGTATAAGATGCATCATAATATCCTACTCTAATAGGTTCATCCGATAATTTTTATTGAGCTTTGAATACTATTTAATTATTAATAAATTAAATATTGTATAAAAACAGTGTATTATCTTACATGCTACATCATATGAAGAAATTACAAATAAATCTGTGCTCTATATAAAATATTATTTAAAAAATTTTTAATTTATAAAATAGTCTTGATGGCACTTTAAATTTATATATGAGAAGTGAATAAAATTTTATAGATTTAAATGATTAAAAAAAAATTTTCTAAAAACTTAAAAAATAGTAATTTTATTTTTAACTATTTTTTAATTTATTTTAAATAATATTACTTTCCTTGAATAATAATTACAAATCAAAGAATTATTTAATAGTTTAATTTTGTTTTTTTCAGTTTTTTTTACATATTTTGATTAATGCTTTTATTAATTTTGAACACTATACTATTTAATTTTTAAACCATTTTAATAATTTTTTAACAAAAAAAATAATTAATTTATTTATAAACGCAATATACATATGTTTTTAAATCTGTTTTTTTAAAGCCATAATTGTTTTTTTAATTCAATAATCATGATTAGTGTATAAAATATACAAAATAAATACCATATAATTAATGCATGTATCATATATATATAATTAGTTTTTAAAACACATAGCATAAAATTTATGATTTGTAATTTTTTTTGAAGAAAGTAATAATTCCACCCACATTATTTTCCCAATTTATTTTAATTTAAGTACCATCAAGTACTACTACTATATATTACCTTTATATATCCACATGCTCTGGATTCAGATAATAATCCGTAATATCCCTATACTTATTAATCATCTGTAACATTCTTTTAAAATATTATATAATTTATTATATTATACTATAAATGCATTTAAGAGCATATATTACAAAGAATCGTATTTAATTGTTATCAGATCTTGTTTCTAGATTAACCACTATTAGATTTTCAGGCATCTAAAATAAAAATATAATGTATTATTAATTTTTTATTTATTTAATTCAAATATAAATGTACGATTTAGCAAATTTAATTCACACTATATGCTAAGTTGAAACTTATCAAATTTTATCCAAAATTGTCATAATCTGGCCATTTTTTTATAGTGTTATCATGACTTCCAGTATATAACATTTTCGTTCCTTTAATTTAAATTATAGTTGATACTATATCTGTATGAGCTTGATGTTCATATAATTTGGTTAAATTTTAAAAATCAAAAATTCTAACCCAACCATTTTCTGTCCCATAAATTAACCAGTTTTAGTTCTTTTAATATTTAGCATATTTATAATTTACATAATTTATATACATATACTAGATTTTTGCATACCTCAATTCTAGTTAGCGCCCTAATTATCCCGGCTGAATTATCAGTATCAACATATTTTTAGTAAATGTTTGCTGTATTAGTATGCTTTATTTCTTTTATAAAATAAATAAATATACAGATTATAAATTCAAATAAAATAAGTTAAAAAACTTACAATAAACCTGGTTATTTCCGCAGACAAACACATCTTCTGTATCCTATATCAATATATTATTATTATTAAAAACTAACTCTTTGCATTTATATTTAAAATTAATTATATTAATAATTACATCTATCTAAATAATACAATTACACTCTTCAGTGGGGCTATCCAAATTCCATGTACTTATTGGCTATAATGTCTCTATACTATATACTGTAATTATATATTAATAAATTTTGAATTAGGACATCTTAAATTTATTAGTTTATAGTTTTTTATTCTAGAATTCATATATTAGTTTATTTTTAGAATAAAAGAATATGATATACGGTAATATAAAAATATATATTTATATTGCAATAATTTCATAAAAAAAATTTTATTATTACATGTCATTATTCCTGTACTGCATAGATAAAATTATTTCTTTGATATTGGCTATTAAAATCGAAAATAATAATATTATTTATAGATGGTATTATTATTAAAATCAATATGTTATGTTACTTTAAATTATTCGAATCCCGTTATTTAACCCACGTGGGTTCCAACAATTGCTTGCATAGAATTTGTATAATTTGCAGCCTGGAACGATTGATATATTGATAGTAATAATACATATATAGAGTATTGAATATATATTTTCATTTTAGATTTTATTTTATTTTATATTTTTTTTTTTGAAAATTTTTTTTTTTCTAATTATATTAATATTTAAGCATTTTCAATATAAATAAATAATTCTTATTACTCTTTATAATTAATATAAATTAAATCAAATGGATTTACATATTATATATAGTCTTTGACTTAAAAATATAAATAATTTTGCAGTTTACATAATCTAAAAGCTCTTAAGTAATTAAAATTATTTCTGTATATGTATATTAATTTATATAGCTATAGATAATACGTGTATTCTAATAATATGCATTAATTTATTTATATATTAAATCATGAACTTATTTATTATTTAATTATATAAAGTTTAAGAATTCATAAATCCCATAATTCAGTATTAAAGTTTTCTAAAGTATAATTTGACTTTATAAAAGAATTGTTCAAATTTAGATAAAATATTTTATTAACTATAAATGAATTTATCAAAGGTAGATATTATCAAAAAAAATAGCTGAAATTTTGTTATTCAAATATATTTATTGTTTTCATGATTTTTTTTACCTTTTCATTTTAACAATAATAATCCATATTTATGTAGATAAATTATAATTATTATTGAATTAATTTAGAGTAATTCTTTTTAGAAAATAAATGAATATTTTAAAATTTCTAAAATAGATATATAATTCATTTTACAATTATTTTTAAGTTACCATTCAACTATAAAACTTCTATAAGATATAATTTAATGATATTCTATTTGATTGTAATGTCGGTTATATTAAAAAAAACTATTTTATTTTCAATAACATACAATATTCTAACTATTTTTCAATTTTAATTTTAAAGTATATTTTCTTTTTTATTAACTATAGTCAACCTATAGGCATAATTGGAATTTTTAAAGAAAAAATAATGAATTTCTTTTTAAAAGATAATTTTTACATATTTTAAATTAAAAAAATGATAAGTAGTAATAATGGCTTAGTAAGAAAATGAATAACTCAAATTATTTATAATTTTAATATTTTGATATATATTTTAAATTGTATAATTTCTAAGATTTTTTTAGAAACCTATAAATATTTATCCTTTAAAAAATTATCTCTTTTATGAAAATTTGTGGGATTAATTATAATTAATAAAATTTTATCACTAAAAATAAATTTATAGTAGAGAAAAAAAGGAGAAATCAAAAAATATTTATATTTTGTTAAATTTGTATACATTTAAAATTTGATTTGTGTATCATAGTTTATAAATTTAATTCAGTTATAAATTAGTTTTGTTATTTATTAAAAGCATAACATATATGCATGTATAATTTGTTAATATTGAAGTATTAAAATAAAAATTATCAGATCTGTTAACTATATAAAAATAAATAATAAATATTATCTAAAAATAAAAGATTATAAAATTAAAAAAAATTAATAAAATTTTAGAAATTTTTATATAAATTTCAAATATTTTTAATTTATCCATTTATATACTTTTCATAAAAATCCATTAATTGAGGGTTCAAAATTAGTTTAACAAAAAAATTCTTCTGTCCAAATTTAATCAAAATCTTATTTTTAATCATAGAATTTATTGCTTAAGAACAACAAAAATCTATAATAAAACTGGAAACATAAGTATAAGCCCATCTAAAATAAATAAAAAATATTTAATTAAAAATAAAAGATAAAAATAAAATAGATTTGATATTTTACAGATTAGACTATTCAACCCCAATTGTAGCAGCTTATATTAATCCAATATATATAGAAGAAGCTAAGATAATAATAAATAGAAGAACTCCAATTAATTTAAAGATTAAATACTTAACAGATAGAATAATTTCTATAATTTTTACAGGAATTGATCCTAAGCCAAATACTACAATTCCAACTAAAATTTTATATCCTATATCATTTATCTAGTTAATATATTAATTTAACGTTGAATTTAATTTTAGAATATAATATATAATAATATAAAAATAAATATATACGAAACTAAATAGAGATAAGATAGACAATGACAAAATTTGCTTTAAATAATATATAATATATCTAGTTGGCCTTGACAAATCTTATCTTTTAACAAAATAAATCTCAAAAAACTCATGGAAAAACTTTATTAAGAATATTAATTTAATCAAAGAATATAATTTTTATAGTATTAATTATTATTACCAAAAATGATTGGAATACGGATATTAATTAATTCTTCTAAATATATTAGTCAGTTCCTTGTTATTTGATATTATCGTTTTCTAATTTATATTCTTAAATTTATTAAAGCTATGCTAAACTATGCAATTTTGGAGATAAATCAATTTATATTTAGCTTTCTCTATTACTATCTCTGGTAAAATTGGTTAACTCACTAAAGTGCGATAATCTGGTACAAATTTTTTTACTTTAAATTCATTATTCATTTTATTTTCTTCTTGCTTTGTTTCGCATGAGTCTACTGTTGTGTTTTCTAATATTTGTATACTTTTAGTCGATTTTAAATTACGTTTTGATCTTCTTTTTAAATTTTTTTTATTGGTGTTGTTCCTTCTAGATCAAATTATGAAACTTATTCATCATGATTAAGTTTTCTAGAGCTAATAGTTGCTGAGTTATTCAATGGAACATTAAATGATGACCCAGGTCTTAAATAGCTGTAATTTTATATAGATAATTCTTCTTAATTTTTAGAAGAATAAATAGTATGGTCTTAATTTTTAGAGGTTTACTATACTTTAACTTCTAAATTTTCTGGATTCTATGAAAATTCTTTTTCTTAATTTATTTTTTCATTTTCTTTTGGAGATTTTACATCGCTTTGTTCATCATCTTTTACTTATTAATAATCTTTTTTATCTTTTTGTACCCAGCAATTATAAGCATTACCAAAGTAATAATAGACGCAAGAAAAATATAAAATATTATTGAAGTATAAAACTTAAAGTTTTTTAGTTTCCTAAAATATAATAAAATTTGTATAATTAAAATAAACACATAATAAAAAATAATTAATAATTTACTAAGCGCTATCTTTTTATAAAGCATTTTTAACTGATTTTTATACATTATTATAGATATAGGAAACATCATCAACTATAGTTATAGGATGTAACGAGGTACATCGGCATATAATATCTTCATAAGAATTTTTACTTGTAAAACATGATGCTAAATAAATGATTTTTATGTTAGTTTAAATATATGATATAAAAATATTTTAGAATAAATATAATATTTTATAATGTCAAAATTTGTAAGATATTGCATGATGACAAAAGTCATAGTCGTTATCTGACAAGTTTGAGCTATGCTATAATATTTAATAAACATTATTTACATGAATCCCAAGTTTTAGTTTCTGTTTATTAAATGCATACGTTATTTTTTAAATTTTATTATGAACTTATACTTTAAGCATTTTATAGAATTCTAAGATTTTATTTATGTAAAATTTTTGAAAATATGACTGGAACCTATCTGTTTGCAATTTAAAGAGACGATTCATCTTCTTTAGAAATATCTATATTTTATATTTCCCTGTTTTAGTTTTTATAGGGAAATTGGGAATCATATATAAATATATTATTTCTGTATGAAGTTATTTAAAATCCATATATAGAATTAGCGTTCCCAGTAGAGTCAAATTTTTGATTTTCTTTTATTTTTTTATAGAGTTTATATCGTAAATATATTTTGTAAAATCTTATGAAGAATCTGATAAATATTAATCTAATTCCGAATAACTCAACTTTTATATTATGGAAACAATATTTTATCCTTAATAAACAATTTTTTATTACGATCTGCTTATAAGACTTTTTCCTATCAATCCTAATTAAAGTTATTATTTGAACATATATTTTTAATATTATATTCTTATAAATTGTAATACCTAGTTATTTCATATTAGTTAATAACTCGCTTGCTATTGATTCTGAGAAGGGATTTTATATTATATTACTTTATACTTTTGAGATTTAATCTAGTGTTTAAAATTGTAATTTTAGATTTTCATTAACAAGTTGCTAAATAACAAAAGAATTTATGCTATTTTTAATATAATTTTCTTGAATATATTTTCTTTATTTTTATAAATTTTGATGTATTCTTTAAAAAATTATTGCATAGTTATCCTTATTAATAGAAAATTTGTCGGTCATCTATCCCATAATGTATAAAATTTATTTAAAACACTCATCATTAAATGTTTAGTATATTCATTTTCCCCTTATGTATTAGAAATTTTTGAATTAAATAAATTAAACTATTAAAGTAAAAATTATTGGATAGTTTTATCAGTTTTTAGTTCTGGGAATATCATTAAATTTTGATTAATATCTTGTAAAATGAGGGATAAATATTAGATATCATTATTGAATATATATTTATTTTAAAAACATCCAACCACTTCATTCTAATTATTTTACCCACTTATCTATATCTAAATAGTTTATTGAACTATATTATTATAAGAGTCTTTCACTTCAACCATAATAACTAAAGAATCTCCAGGTTAACTTCTAGGCAACTTGGTAATCAATTAAGAACTTAACTAATAATCTGATAAAAGATTGGGGGTTGAATCAGTGATATCTACTTATTATTAATTTGCTTCCAAAAATTGTTCGTACTATTTTTTAGAAGCAAAAAAACTATATCTATATTTGAGAGGCAAAGAACTGCTATCTATTTTTAAGATAATAAATTATATTTCAATTATATTTTTAGAAATTTTATAAACTATTATTTTACCTTAGAAATTTTGTGCATTAAAAATGAAATCAGTTGCTAATGACTCACCAATTAGTTGATTATATTAAATATTTCCTATAGAAGGTGGTAAATAAAGCTATACATCATATGAAGTAGTACCAGGTAATTCCTTATTTTGATCTATGACCGATAACTTTAAAGTAATTTTGTCACTATCTAAAAAAATAAACGTCATTAAAAAAATTTTTTTCTTTTTATATTTTTCTATCATATTACCTCTACTTAAGTTGTTAAAAAGATCAATTATTCGTATAGAAAAAGTATTAGTTTTATATTAAGTAGTTGAGACTATATTTCCTTTATACAATATAGTTAGTAGATAAACTACACTATTAGGACTGTTTTAACTTTAAGAATAACTTATATTTATATCTATATCTTAATTTATATTGACTTTTCCATTTAATATATCTGGCGAAAAGTTCACAGAGAGCTACGGAAGAGAAAATTAAGATGATTAAACAAATATATTAGCATCAGATTAAGATACTATATTATTTTTAGTAATTTTAAAAGTGAATTTCATTTATTTGAATTAATCAAATGTATCTGCCGGGAATGATTAAATTGCTTATCCCTAATTAAATTAGAGTAGTTAATCATTTTTATCCTTGCATGGCTATAAATTAGCTAGGTTTTAGCATATCCACTCTAATGTAAAACCTTCTTATTAATTTGGAACAATTACATTTAAATCCTTATATATACCCTATATAATATATATTGAGCATATTAATAAATATATAATTATTTTAATTGTAAGAATATGTTTACTTTCAATATAAGGACATCACTTTTTTATATGATTCTGCTACCTTGTTCTATATAATTGACATAATCTTACCTATCTATTTAAATTATTAAATTTTTTGTAGATTTAATAGAAATATCTCCTTAAACATTAGCTTATATCTATAAATAAATATTAGTTAAAGCAGGATATGTATATGAAGAGATTTCCATAACGAATTTATCAGAAGTCTATCCTTGCTATTCTTATTAAATAATGTTAGAAAATTAAATGCTATCCACCTTATTTATTTTATATTAGAAATTAGTGTTGGAAACTATTTCAGGATTAGTAGTAAGGCATATTTGATATTTTAATTATATCTCAAGTGATAATTATTAAGAGGGATATATTTTTATCAATTATTATTATTCCAATATTTCAATTTTCAATTCCTCATCTTTTTGTACAGTTATAGTTTTCTATACTATTCCCTGTAATGAGTCAAAAAAAAAAATATTTAAAACATAATCAATTATATAAATTATAATTATTTACTTATTTTGATAAGAAATTTCTAAATTTAACCTGAAAAGTATAGTTATATCCGCCTGGTAATAACTTTGATGATAAATTAATAGTATTAGTTGTTCCCCCATTAGCTCCAATATAAGAGTTAATCTGAGTGCTCAAAGCTAGGGTTGGATTATTTGTCGACTCTAAACTCCATTGGTAATTAGTAATTTAGTGTTTTCCATCATTTTAAAAGTTTTCTATCTTCAAAATTAGATTTTAACAATAAGAAATGCTTGAGGGCCCTGATATATCACCAGATGGCGGTAAATTTTTATTTGAATCTAATGGAATATGGGAGGAAATCGTAAAAGTTTATACTAAAATCTAAGAACAAGCTATTTTCTTTTTAATAACATTTATCTTAAGAGAAATTTCTTCTTATGGTAAATATGAAGCGATATAATCAAATTTAATTATAATTTCTGTGGTTATTGGACTTGTATTTTTATTACTTAATTTACACTAAGGGTTTTATCCGAATTTTTAAACTTGCTATGAATTCATTAAGTAATTGCAAATATCTGAATGAAAGTTATTTATATTTCCATTATAACTAGGTGCTTCGATTTCCTCAGTAAAAACTAAAGATATTTAATCTAACTCTTAGAATTCAATGGCAAAGCTTATCTTATCACATGATGAAACTTATATATTAAAAAATTATTAGTAATATTTATAATTTTAATAAAACATTATACCTGACTGACATTATCCTGATTATATTATATATCCCGAGTTGCATTTAATGCATTAGTTTTATTATATTACTTCGCAATTTTATATATATTATTATTCTAAAAATAAAATTATATTATTTTACAATTGAAAATCTAAAATATAATTTACATTGAAAGGATTAATATATATAATTAATTTCCTATTAATTTAAACATCTTTCATAAATCATTAAATCACTTATTGACCCAATAAATGCATCTTATTATACAAAATTACTTTCTCCTGCTTATTACTGGGACTGGCCTATTTAAAATCCGTTTTAACCAATTTAAACTGAGGAAATTCCATTATGGGTTTATTTTTAATATTAAATTCCATTCCTATATATAGTATATTCATTTTATGAAATACACAATACTAAATGAGTCCACACATTGATATTAGCTATTTAGTTTAAATTACTAAATTACTAACCATTGACATATAATGCACCTTATTGCCAACTTATAAATTTTGATTAATTAATATTAGCTATAGAAATCAAGCATTTATTTGGGCTTAAATCATTTGATTTAACCCAAAGAGAAAGGGTAAACTAATTTTTTTAATCTAGTATATCTATAGGAATTCTTATGTGACTTCCAGTACCACTAAAGTAATAAGCCTAATTATCAACATTCAATTTATTTTATGTTCCAGATAATGAGCTCTAATAAGCACTTTTCCCATTTATTAATTCGTTTATATCATTTTAAAAAGGGTAATAGGCTACTTAAGATTTTTATATCACTTAATATGGTTCTATAATATATTATACATTTTATTTATGAAATTATTTTAATATTTTATTAATTTATTACATAAGCACTAAGGTGAAAATGGATCTTCAATCAAACTTCCAGGACATAAGCATTTATTGTTGGATTATATATATTTCTATTATTCTTACATATTTAACAATTATTATTATTAGGGCAATCAAAAAAGTCTTTAATTATAAAAAATAATTTAACATTATAAATATAAAAAACAAACATATATACCTTTTTCTAACTTATATATATTTTTAGCTTCCTAGTCAGACAATTAAGAGTTATAAATTCGTAAATCGCTTAAATGTCCATCCCATCCTTTCTAAGGATGAATAAAAGGATTAGGGAGTTATCCACTATAATTTGAAGCATCATTATATTTATTATTATTTTATGGAGTAGCTCCTATAAAAAACCCATTATCTATAAAATTTTTTGTTGGGGTAGAACCTATGTTGTATTCTCCTTATTTCTCACCATTTATATATAATTTAGCATTAGAATTTCCAACTGATATAGTTATATGATACCAGATTGAATTTTAAAACGAAAATGAAATTGAGTTTGAATTTCCATTTATGACAATATTTGATAAAGATAGTTTTAGTTATTATTATCCATCTATATTTTTAGCGTAGAATAACTCTATAGAATTTCCACTAGTTTAATTACTTTTGAACCATATACTAATTGAGTATTATGATTACCCAGAAAGTATTCCACCTCTCAATTTCAAATAACTTGATCTATTTCCTTAAATTTAAACTGCTTATTTTAGATTTTGATAACGATTATCTGCTTCTTATCCTCCTAAAATTTATAAATCTTCAACGCTGCTATTAATTATGTTTATAGGTGATGTATTATGTAATGGAAAATAACCAATTAAATTATTGGCTAATTAAACATCTAGATTTCTATAAAATAAATTAGAATTAAAAATCAACAAATCACTTATACAATGTATAGTATTAAGATTTATTTTAATATATAAAATAACAAAAAATAAAATAAAAATCTCAATTAAGAAAAATCCATTAAAAGAAAGCTAAAATATTTAATTTTTCATATGTTTCTTATTCATTGACTTTCCATAATTTATTTTCTATATAAAATCTCTATTTTATGAGATTAAATAAATTTCTAAGATAAAAAACAAAAATTCATCATAATTTTATTATAATAATTAATAATATATTGGTTTATAGAATAAATAAACATGAAATTAGAGTATAAAAGATTTTGTGAGATACCTTTTATAGAAATTATTATTGTGCTGAATTTTATTTGACTAGGTATCCAATTCTAATATTAAATTTGATTTTATATCCTTTCTCACTTATTATAGACTCCCATATATTACTAAAATAAGCGACAATATATTTATTCTAATAACATAATATAATATGTTTTTATTTTTAATGTTAGTTTAATTAGAAGAAAAATTTACTTTTAATTCATTTAGTTTTTCAAAGAAGTGCTAACAATTTGTTTTTTATTTTCTTTTATTTTTTACAAATTATATATATTAAATTAAGGAAATATATTTATTTTTTGCTATTTTTATGTGCATATAGCTATTATTAATTATTTCATTATTTATTAATTATATACTCTTCAGAAATAATTTATATAGAATAATAATACTTTAAAATATTAACTTATGCAAGCATTATGCTAATTATATTAGATTTTGATGTATTAAAATATATTCTAATTTTTAAAATCATTAAATTATCAGATTGAACTTACTACCATTAATATTTTTTGAGAAAAATCGAAAATTTAAGAATTAAAATATCTTGGTTCGTTTCACAAATAAAAAATTATTTGAATCATTATAATATTATACATTCATAATTATAATAAGAATTGTTATAGTAAAAACCAGCAGAAGATATAATAATTGAGTTAATATATACAATGTAAATAAATAGAAATAATTATCTTTATTAATTATTGGTAAAATTGAATAATCAAATATAATTAAAGTATATAATAAATCAATATATTTAAATTATACGAGAATAAATAGCTTGATTTTAAATATTAATTTAATAAATAAAATGAAAATTGCAGATATAGCAAGCCAAATTATTATGTAAAATATATTATTTATCTAATAATTCATTAAATATTTTTTCTAAATATGTATAGAATAAATATCCTTTACTTTTTATGGATAAATATAAGTTAATATATTTCCAAAGTAATAATTTAAAGGTTAATAATATAAATATTTTTTGTACTGGTTAATCAAAACTAAAAATAAAATTAGTTTCAACAAATAAAAAATATTTTAAACATAGTTTTTATAAATTTTAAAGTTGCTTTATTAGTAAGAGAGTATATAATATTCCATTTTATTTGATAATGATTTTTACTATTTAGTTTAAATATTGATATACTATTATAACAAAAATAGACTAAATTAGGAATATGTAATAAAAATATTTTTTTATTAATATTAAATTGAAAAAAACCTCAATAAAAAAAGACCTTAATAAATAAAATTTTAATTATAAATATTAAATCAATTGTAAGCTTCTAATTTTTGAAAAATTACTTCTAAAATTATATAAAAAAATTTCAATAATTTATAATCAATCTTTTTAAAAACCTTTAATTTTATTATAAAAAAAACTTTATATTAATAAATACTTATATATTTACTGATACTTTATAATATAAATCAGTGTAGGACTTTTAGAATACAATTTAAATAATAATTAATAAAAAAATCAGTTCAATTATTAAATTTTCTTTTCATAAAAGCGTATTAATTCTTCACTTAAAATTAATTTTACTAAAGAGCTATTTTTTCCAAATTTTAATAGTATTTTATTTTTAATAATAGAATTGATAGATTAAGAGCAAGAAAAATCAATGATAAATCCAGAAATATAAGAATAAGCCCATCTTTTATTAATTTTAATTTAAAAATAATATTTTATACTATAAATTATAATATTAATAATAAAAAAATGATATTTATTTTCTATTACAAATTTGATTATTCTAACCCCATTAAAGCAGCTTAAACCAATCCCACATATATCGAACATAATAAAATTCCAGTAAATATTAATGCTCCAATAATTTTAAATACTAAAAATTTAACTGATAATATAATCTCTATTATTTTTACTGGAATTGATGTTATACTAAATATAACTATTCCAACTAATACTCTATAGCCGATATCATTTATCTAAAAATTAATATAAAGAAATAATTATAAAAAAAATATCTCATATACTATAAACTTACAAAATAAAACAAAGAAAGTAAAGACATACTCAAAGTTGCTTTCAAAAAATATGTCATATATCTAACTGGTCTATTTAAATCTTTTCTCCTAATAAAGTGTATTTCAAAGAATTCATGGAAAAACTTTTAAATTAGTAAAAATTAAACTTATAATATAAGATATAGATAGATAAATTGAGAAATAAATACCAAAAAGATTAAAAAACTGAAAATAGCTTTATTTTATAAGAACCAATATTGTATTATTGACTTTCGAAGTTAGAATTTTTTATCTATCTGTCAGTAGTATTTATTTAAATCATATTTTTATCAAGTTTTGCATCTTGTATACCCTGATTATTAACCATTTCACTGAAACGAGATTTCACTTTAACAGAGCAAATTTCTGAATCTTCTATATCCCCACTATCATTGGTACTATTAGTTTAAACATTTAATACATTTGAAATTGAAAATTTCTTCGTTTGCATTAGCTATCTTTTGGATTTCCTAGGCTTCACAGGAGTCATTTATTCGGATTATTCTAAATTATGAACAGGCGTAATAGATTTATTACTTTTTCCAAATCTATATTACCTTTTCAAAGGAGATGAGTTTGCTAAAATTTATTATGAAGTAAAATTATTTGTTGATAATTATTATTCTTCTATTCTTGAGCAGCTTCTATCAAGATATTCATTTGTTTTTTCTTTATTTTGATCAAAAAAGGCATTTAAAGAATTTAACTCTTGTGAGTAATGCGACTTAGATATATTGCTAAGCTCTCCAAGTTAATCTTTAGCTTTATATAAGGAACTCTTCTAATATTCTCCTCCGTCTTTTGAAGATGCTATTTCAATTTCTAAATTTATTTCCTCCGATTCTTTTTTATCTTTTTTATATCCATAAACTATTAACACAATATCAAAAATTACTGTAACTAAAAATACATAAAATATGATCGCTTTATAAAAAGGAAAGTTTTTAAGCTCTCTAAAATATGTTTAAAATGTTAAAAATAGTATTTATATTATTATATATTAATTATTAATTATTATTCTATTACTTTTATCCATCTCCATTTAATGTGTTTTCTATTCTCTGTTCTGCTTTAATATATATATTATTTATATCATTTACAACTGTAACTGGATTAAGCTTATTACAATTACATAATATTTAATCATGTCTTCCTTTGTTAGTAATGCAAGAGGCTTCAATAAAAAATTAAAATTAATAAATGATTTATGTTATATTAATATTATTACATGGATCCCAATCCTAATTTTAAACTTATTATATGCAAATATTTTTGTTATTTTATTGATCAATCTATTATAATAAGTTTCTGCGTGAATTTTATTTGATATTAAATTCATAATCAACAGAAAAATTATTGTCCAATTATATTGCAATCGAAGCATTCTATGATTCTATTCTTTTTAAATACATATTTTAAAGTCCACTTTGCTATTCCTTATATGGAAACTTTGGGCTTTTCTTATATATATTATCTCTAAAGTTTATAAATTATAACGAGTATATTGAAGAACTATCTCCCATTGGATCAAAACTACTTTCGGTATTATTTTATATATCAAACTAAAATGGATCCTATTTTCTTTTATTAGACAACTTCTCTTAAGCCTATGAAAATGTTAGTTTTTATACTGAGGTAATAACATTTTTCCCTTCAAAACTAATTTTATCACTGTAAGTTTATTAAAATTAGGTCAAAATCTCACCTAAATTATTTCAAATATTTTTATAATTTAATTTAGTTTATGCTTCTATAATTTAAAGTTTTACCTATTTAAATAATACTTTTATACACCTTTTCACTTATTTTCTCTTCATAAGAATTATTATCAACTTAATATAAGACTATTGAGTCTAAAGTTTCTAAAGATCTGCTTATTAATAAAATAGCATCTTCTTTAATCTTTACTTAATCTTTTTATTAGACATAAGTATTTATTTATTATTATTATTTATCTAATACTTGAGATATTTAATTAAGTAAACCTAAAATATCATTATATGCCACTTAATGATTAAATTATTGCATCAAATCAATTGATATTTTCAATATACATATCAACTATTCTTGCTCAATTAAATTTTTTGTGTTTAAACTTTATAATTATTAATTCAGATCTAAGTAAATATTAGTTACCAAAGAAATAAAATCTTTATTTTAGAATGCATTTTTATCTAAATTACCAATTATACTTAAATCTTAGGTTATTAAAAACATATTTTTAATTTTTTGAGTAGAATTTTCAGTAGATTTATATAGATCTATCGCATTTTAAAGGGAATCCTCAATAGTAATATCATTTTGCACTTAAATAATTTAAGTTGTATTTGTTATTCCTCCTTGAAAATCTTTTACTTCTACCATTATTATTAATCCTTAATTATCTAACTACCTTGGAAGTTTGGTAATGAGTTAAGAACTTTAGGAAAAATCAGTTAAGTACTTTTTATAAATTTTAGTACTATCAAACCCATTTTTTATTTCTTCATTAATATTAGACTATGATAAATAGTATGAATACCTGTATTCAAGTGGGTTTCCAGAAGTATCTATTAATTTACAGTTATTTTAATAAGTTTGTTAAAAAAAAAAAAACTACCTGAAAATGCACTAGAATTTATTGTATATTCTGTAACCAAGGGTATTCCTAAGTTAGGACTAATAATTAGCGAACCTAATTTAGGGGGGCCATTTATTTAAAGAGATGTCTAATATTCGGAAGGCATTGATACTTTAGGATCATAAGCAGTAATTTTCATAAAAATAGTATTTTTATCTATAAAATAATTATTTTTAAACGATATAGTTTGATAGTTATAATAAATATTTACTTTCAATATAATTGGTAAGATAATCGACTATTCTAAAGGTAAATTTATTAGAATAAAATCCTTTTGTTCCAATAACTTGTCCTTCATAACTAAGGGCTAATGAGAATAAAACGCTTTATTAATTATCATATATAACTTCTATATCTATTTCTTATTGCAAATTAATAGGACTGTTTAATATATTGTTGGAAATATTCACTGATAGTGAACCGATTTAAGAGCTGGTAATTGTAATTATTTGTGATATCTATTCTGAATGTCCATTTTTAGAAATTTTAAATGTAAACTATAGAGATGATAACTTATTAAACGTATTAGCAGGAAAAGATTGAAGAGCAGAATCGTTTGCAAATTATATAATATTATTATTTTTATCTTTACAAACTGATGAAGTGCTAATGTCAATGCACAGCCATTCAAAAATAAAACCTATTTATTAAAATGATGTATCCACATTCAAGTCTCTGTATATACCCTAATGTATATATAAAAATTATAAAAAACCAACCATAAAAGAAAATTAAAAATATTTTATTACTTGCAGTGTGAGAGGACTAGAATAAGATACTATTTAGTTTCCATTTTGAATGCTTACTTCATATTTGGTATACTCAATTACTGCTACTAATCTTAATGTTTAAAATATATGGTTTTTTCCATGAACATTAACTTTAATCCAAATATAAACTATCTCATCTACACAATAAGCATACGGATTTAACTAAAAACTAATGTTACCATTATCTGAAGCACTTGTAATCCATAGAGGCTATATTACTGAATCTATAACTTCATATTACGAATCTGCCATTCTCATTGCCTAATAGTCAAATAATGAACCACTAATTTACTCATTACTACTACTTGAACACTAAAAATGCCGTGCTTTTAATTGAATTGTCGTTAGTTCAGAAGATTTTAGAATCATGAATGCCTGATTGGGATTATTTAACGTTAAAGTCAATGATTCATCACCTTAAACTTCTACTTCAATTGTAGCAGATCCCTAATTTATAATATTAGTTAATTGATAATGCATATAAAATGAGTTTTTTTTACTTAAATATTATACACATTTTCAAAAGCTACTTTAAAAACATATTTAAATCCAAAATCTAGATATTTTGCATTTATAGTTAATGAACTTTATCCATTAGCTTTAGAAGGACCATTTGATATATCAGAATTTATATTAGAAACAGCCGATACCTATGTGTGATTACTTGATAAAACCGTCCACTTAATATTTTTCAGATCTCTCTTAGCATCATTTTCTATGCTTCCTAAAGTTAACGTAAAATCTAAACAGTAAGATATACTTTAAGGACCTTATAAAATAGCTTTTGGGGGATATTTTTTTTCGGGCTGGGTCCTTTCAACCTATCCTTAATAAAAAGTAACTATAGGATTGATGCATCCTATTTTTTTTTGTAAAGGACTGAAGAATTAAATCTGACATAATGAGTAGAAGAAGCTCCAAAATATGTGGATTGATAATCCATTACTACTTCAACAAATGATTCAGTAATTCCTCTTTGCGAATTATAATTTGGGATTATTCTACACTGAGGATTAGTTCCCCAGCCCTGTACAGATTGGCTATTAAAGACAGTTGTGCAAATTTAGTTTGAAAACTATGTTGCGTTTATAGAATTAGCATCTAAAGATGGAGCTTTAACTTCTTCACTCAAAACTATTCTTATTTAATCCATTTCAATATCATATATATCCATTACTATTACATTACAATCTACAATAAATATAAAATTATTTTTTAAAGAATAATTTTAATTTAATATGATATTTATTTACGATCAGTTGTTAAAGTACATTCAGTATTATCCCAATAGTAACCGTGTTCACACTTTACACAAAAATTCATATTATTTTATGCACATGCAATACAGTTCTATTTAAGACATTGGTCTTAAAAAAAAAAAATTCTAAATATTTTTCGATAATTATTCATATAATACTCTTTACAAGACAATGATTAGTATAAAATCCATGTTTAATCTGATTACAGATTAGTTTCGAAAATTTAAAAATCACTCATAGAACCATAAAAAGCATAAGATGAACTGTAGCCGCCGCCAACTTATCCTTGCCTCTATCCTATTTACAGTCCATTGCTATCTATGCTAAATGGATATGAAGAAACTAGCGGTATTGATGCTTCTTTTACTCCATTGACATGCAATTAAACATCTACATCAGATATAACTAGTATAAGATGTATCCATACATTGAGCGACTTTATTTTTGAATCGAAAACTTATTGTAATGAATAAATTTAATTATGTATTTTTATATGATTTAAATTCCATTAAAATTCATTTGCATCTCCTGTATTAGCACCAGAAATTATACATCTATCAGAATGAATATTTTAACTATTATGCAATTATATCCAAACAGAAATAGAAACCTTAGTTTTTCCATGTAATACACTAGACGGAATGTATACTCTTTTAGCTGTAGATCCATCAAATTAATATGATTTATCTAACTAACCAAATCTATTATCATCACCTTAAAGATAGTAGGCAGTTCCATCAATATTTTACTTATTTATAGATTCATATGCATTGTTATTAAATTTATAATAAGCAATTAAGCTCTACTCGAATAATTATTCATGTACTTTATTAAAATAAAGTTATTATTAGTTAATATAATTTTATATATTGTAAACTCATATAAATAATTTATAATAATAAAATTATATCTTGTTTTATATTAGCTTCAGATTTGTATTAAGAAGCTAATATTTAAAATTAATTATTATTGCAAGTAATTAATATTTCAATTACTAGCACGATAATATTAATATTAATACTCAAAAATAAATAATAGGTATTAAAAATTTAAAATTATTAGTGCTTAATTCATAAATTTTTTATATCGGTTTACAATATTTATATTTTTTTTTAATTTTTACAATAGCAATAGGCAGATAAAGGATCTATAGATAAATTAATAGGACATGCACAGGGTTATCCACCATTTTATGTACTGGATACAAAAATTCTATTGTTTTTACATTCTTCATTTAAGCAGGTTAGTCCATCACCACTCCAAACATTACATTGTATATAATCTTTGATAAAAATTTTTTGCTTTAGACAAATTTTTTAGATTTTATTAAAATGATTACCTTTTTCATAGTTGTAAATGTTTAATATATCCTAATCTGATATTATATCATTGTATATTCTTATATCACTTATAGATCCTAACCAACTTTTAGAAGCATCTATATTTGCATTTCCTGAAGGAGAATAACTAGTAATGGCATCTACATTAAGTGGTTTGGCTCCAATAAAAATACCTCCTTATTTATAATTTCCTGGAGAGTTACTTTTTACAAAATCACAAACTCTTTTTCCATCTATGAAAACACTCAATTTAATATTAGAAACCACTAATGTAAAATAGTGCCATTTATCTAAGACTAATTTATTTGTCATACAATCTGCCTGGTTAGAATTTCCTTCAATATTTATAGCATCTAGAGAAATTGAAATCCCATTATTTATATTGCTCCCCTACGAAGTTTCAGGAATTAAAAAAAGAAGTTAATTTTATGTTGAAAGTGACGAGTTTTTTTAAATCCACATTGCCAAACTATACTTGCTTTCTCCATTTATTAAAGTTTCTTTTATTTTAATATATTCTGCACTAGATCCATTAAGCTTTTACGCTCCTTTAGGGTAATTTACTCTATTATTAGAACTTAATAATCCATAAACTGTGGAAGAATCCAAAGATCCAGATAAAACACATCTCTAGGAGTTATTTTAAAGAGGAAAATAAGCAACAAGATTATTCGTATATTATACTTATAGTTTTCTATAAATTTTTTTTAAAAAAATATATATATTACTCAAAATTTATTTTACCTTCGAATTCTATCATTTTGTTCTATTTTCCCTGTTTAGTCAATACTCTATTAATATTTTTTGGAAGAACAAAATATAGTATATATATTTATTTATATTATAACGAATATAATAAAGGTCGATATAATATTCATTTAGAAAATTAAATTTTAATTTTGATGATTTTTAGTTTTGTTGATTATAATTTGTTTTTTTTTACTATAAATAATTTGTTTTTTTTGTTTTTTTTGTAATATTCAGTAGTGATAAATTGCAAAAAAGGAAATGTGGTTAAATTTTAAGCTTTGTATTATATAATTCAATTATTTCTAATTGATTAATATATGAAAAATTATGGGGAAACTATTATATTAAATTTTGAAATATATAGATAATATTAATAATATAATTTTTTGAATAAATTTATTATTTTGGTATTTTAATTAAAATATTTTTAGTAAGATAATATTAAAACAATTATTATATAAGAAAATTTTAATTTATTAAACTCAATTTAAATAATAAATACAAATTAATAAAAACAATAAAAATTTGATGTATTTTTATCACAATTACTGTAAAAGTAAATTAAGTATTTTTATTCTATATATATATATTATTATAAAAATTAATGGAGAAATTAAAAAAATATCATATGAATTCTAAATATTTTTCATAAAATTGAATTAGTTCCTTTGTTATTATAATGTTGACAATTTTACTTTCTTTTCCTAATTTAATCAAAATTTTATTTTTCACCATTGAGCTAATAGATTAGGTAGCCCAAAAGTCTATAATATATCCTGTAATATAGCTAATAGCCCATCTAAATTATTATATATTATATAATAAACTAGAGAAAAATCATATAATAATTTACTCATTTGATTTGCTAACTCCCATTTTGGCAGCTTAAGTTAATCCAATATATATGGAAGACCCCAATAAACATATATATAAAATAATTCCAGTAATTTTCATTATTTTATATTTAGAAGATAATATTAGTTCAATAACTTTAATAGGAATAGATGTAAGTGTAAAAATAGCAACACTCAAAAATATTTTATATCCAATATTATTAACCTAAAAATTGTGAAATATAGTTAATATATAACATAAAATCTATTAAGGATTTATAATTTACGAATCTGAAGAGGGAAAGTAATGACATTCCTAATATACTTTTCAAGAAATAAACTATATATCTCATTGGTCTGGAGAGATTTTTGTAAGAAACGAAATAGATTTCAAAAAACTCATGGAAAAACTATTAAATAAAAAGTAATTAACCAAATTTTATTAAATAAGTAAATAACTAAAAATGATAGTTTTTTTACCAAGAAGGACATGAAAACAGATAGAATACTTTTCGAAGAATTTTTGCCATACTCATCGAGTTCTCCTGAGTGTTATTTTATTTATATATCACAATCTTAAAATGATTCAGAACTATGAATTGGCCTTATTTGAATTGTGTTGTTTGAGAATCTAGATTTTTAAGAAACCTTTCTTTTGACTGAAGATAGATCATTTGTTGTGGCCATAGTCAATTCATCGTATTTTTATTTTTGATTCTAGTAACCTGAACTTCTATCCATATTTGAAAAAGAGGTATCATATCTGTCTTATTAATTTTATTTTTAAGTGCCATTGTGTGGACTGTTATCATTAGTATCTAAAGCATTAGACACATTAAATTTAGTATTGAATCTCTTCCTTTTCGATTTTTTAGTCCAAAACTTATCACTTTAATCAACAGAAAGCCTATCTTTTTGTTCATATTACTGAGTAGTTTCAATGGTGTAATTATTATTAATTTTGACTTAGCTCATTTATTATGTTATATCTATACTTGAAGGGGGATCATTTTCTAATTATTTGTCTGTATTCGGACACAAAGATGGCTATTCTTTAATATTTTTTAGATTTGTGTTATTTATATCGTTTAATTACATTTTTTCTTTTTTATCTCTTTTGTATCCATGAATTATTAGATAGATTTCAAATATAACTAGGAAAATAAAGGTATAGAAAATTACAGAATTATAGAATTCAAAGTTTTTAAGTTATCTGTAAAATATAAAAATTTAATAATGATAATTTAATAGAATTATATTTAAATGTTTTGATTTTACTCTGCTGAATCTTTTGTGAACAGGCTGTTAATGTCTTATTTCGATTTTAAATATACATATTATATATCATTAATTACTGTAACTGGATTTAATGATTTACATTTACAATAAACATTTAAATCTGGACCTCTGTGAGTAAGACAATCAACTATTATATTAATTATATTTATTTTAGATTTTATATAATAAATTATATAAATTAATTTTACTTGCATCCCATTGCTGGTTATCAGTTTTCTAAATACACAGTGTGGTATTTAATGCATTACCTGTAATATTTTAGCTTTACAAATATCTTTTATTTGAATCTTGTCTAATTAATTAAGAAACTTCGAATTTCATATTTGTATATGATTTGGTTAATAATTTAACCTATTTGTTTCCTTCACTTTTTATATTGATAGATAACTTTTATACTTCAGTCTTTTATTTTTTATAGGGGAAATTACTTTCATATTTATGCATATGCTCTTTATATATAGTATGTTATGTGTTAAAAATTGAATTTTCGTTCGTATTCTCAATTGGTTATATTTAATTATTATCGGAGGAAGTTAAAATTTGTTAAAGTAGTTTATTTGTTTATTATTATATTTTAGTTTTAAAAGATTATCCTTCATAAGATATAGGTTCTTAATTTGGTTAGTTTATAGAATTAAATATCTCTCCTATTTATTGTATTTATTAAGTAATTTAGTTGTTATTTTCATAATTTATTCTTGATTCTGTGGTGTTTGAGGAATGCTAGAGTTATGAAATTTAATCTAAACCAATCAATGATTTAACTGACATATCTTTAATTTACTGTAACTTTTTTAAATATAAATATTTCCGGAAAATAGCAGTCCTTGTTTTAGTAAAGGTTGCAGATCCTTTTAAATAGATTGTATTTAATTATCTAAGTTAGTGAGCATATTTTAGACCACAATTTGGGATGCTTGATCAGGCTATCTTTATTGTAGATATTTATTAGAAGTATGTTTTATTTCGGTTAAAATATTTAAGGATTTTTATATTTACTGCTGCATATATTATGAGGTTATTATGTCTTTGAGTTAAATCATTGTGTCAAATAAACTGTTAAAGAGAATATCAAAATTTTAAGTTAAAATTGTAGTAGAATAGCGCAATATCTTGTTTATAAATGCTTATTGCAATTCTTAAACTAAAATGCAATAATAACTAACTTTAGATTCCTCTCCTATCTATATTTTTTTTACTAATCAAGTAAATTCTACATATTTTCTATAAAAGACTAAGGTTCTTCAAAACTGCTTTAAATTGTGATAGTTTAAGTTACATTCGAAACTGCCCCAAGAGAATCTTTGGCAATCACCATTACGACTAGTTAAGAGTTATAGGTAGATAGAGGTAAAATTGTTTGTATTTCTTCTTTAGGAGTAAATTCTGATATGTAATTTTTGAAAGCATTCATATCGAAAGATCCTGTTATCAAGTCAGATTAATACTATTCTAGAGTATTGTAGTAAATAAATTAGTAGGATATGGGGCCATCAGAATCTACAAATTAAATATTAGAAAACATAAATTAAAAGCAATGAACATATGTAAATGTTATTTCATAATTAATAATTACCAAGAAATCCTTGAGCTTTTAATGTATATATAGTTTATAAAGATTTTCCCTATATAGTAGGAGTTATATATAATTTTCCTTATGTCGGACCAAGATTTACTTCTAAATTTATGCTCGAAGCTGCTGGCATAAAATATGATGGATCATATGCAGAAAATTTAAGAACTACATGAGGATAGCTGGGATCAAATTTAGTAAATAGATCTGAAATCTTAATATTAAATTGGTTGTATTAAAATTATTTAATTGCGACTTTTTCTGATTTGTATAAAATTATCAATGAACATTAATATTGATCAGGGTTTTTTGAATAGTCTATTTCTACATTGATTTCACTATTAATATTAACTTTCTGAGCAAGGATAAATTCAGGAAGTTTAACATTAATTTACGGTATATCAGTATCAATTATTACTATTGTGGCCTTTTATTCCTATTTAATTCCATTTTTTTCAATATTAAATTAAAATTCAAGAGTTTTAAAAGGATCCTAAAAATTAAAATTAAATATTAGCAACAAAAATAATATATTCGAAATAAAATTTATTTACGAATTATTTTGCAATAATTTATTAAGTTTTAGAATTTTAGTTTAAAACAATGTCCTAATTTTCGAAATTCTTACATTTCTACGATAGTATTAAATCTACACATTTCCATTCATATTTAAAGTCTAATTATTATAATGATAGATTTACATTTATATCTTTATATTCTCCCTAATATAAAATGTTATTAATAAATTATTTAATTTTTTTAATATAAAGCTGATTATATACAATGATTTTTAGCGGTTAAGAATAAGCTTAAATTCGGCTTCCTCCCTCAATATAGTGTACAAATTTAGTGAATTTTACAACTAATTACAAATAAATTTCACTCTTTTGGGAAGGTGAGTCATCATGACTTGAAGAGAATCTCAAATATATAGTTTAGTATGGACTATAGGTGTAAGGTTAAATTATATACGATAGCTTTCCACTGTTATTAGTATTATTTGTTTTTCCATTTAATAATACTTTTTCAACACTATTATATTGATTATTAGTCATTTATTCTATGGAGTAGTTAATATTATTGTAAGTAGGCACATTCACATTAGACTTATCTTAGCATTTAAAGTTTTGCACTTAAAAATCAATTAAAGTAGATTCCCAACTTGTAATTTCTAAATTAGAAATGTTTTCCGAAAGTTATATTTTACTGATTGTCACTTCTTTTACTATGAAATTTATGGAAGCTTAGCCCTAAAATAAATAATTAAAAAATAAAAAATAATAATTTTAATATAATTTAATATTAATTTTTACTGTTAAGCCTAAATAACTATTGAAAGTAACATTTATTTTATATTGATATAGAGGATTAAGAATTTAGCTATCAATTTTTATATTTTATTAGTTTGCGTACTATGATACAATATTTTAATTTATGTTTTAAATATATTCACTAGGTGCATCGCTGGACTGTATTTACCATTTGACATTTTCTAGATCCCTATTGCCTGTGTGTATAAAATTACCCATTTAAATTTCAATGTTTTCACAGTATGAAAATTCACTCTTGCCTATCAAAGTACACTGAGGATTTTATGCGAGGGCTGCATGATTGAATTCTTCATATTCTAATGCATCGACATCTGTAAGAAATTCTCTAGGCGGCAAGCATCCTTATTTTTTAAGACATTCTCTATTATTTTTACTGGAGTGGCAGGTAAATAAGATGCTTACGAACCAAACAAAATGCTGAAATAGGTTTCAACCCCATCAAAACCTAACTTGCACTAAGGAATTCTCCCCATCAATTTTAGTGATTCATAGAGCAAAACATTTTAACAATTATCAAATGAATATGCTTGCATTTAAGGCTAAATGTCAAGTTGTGTGTAAAATAATAATCTCAATTCATCTAAACTTTCGAAAGCAACTTTAAATCCAGTTTATGAACAAGCTGTTGTTTAATAAGAAAATTAATTTAATTTAAAATTCCTTATAATATCTGTATTTTATAGTACTCGAATATGCTGTCTTTAAAGTACATTGGCCCTACTTATTGGGAATATAATTTGAAGAACACTTATCACATTTATCAGTTTAAAATCTTCTACAAACTCTACAATTAATATCACTGCAATTAACTGGATATTTTATTAATTTTTATTTACTAACAAAAAATTAAAAAAATTTGTTTATAAATTACAAAATTCAGCCTAAAATATAGAAAAAGCTCTGGTTTCATCAATAAATGTTTTAAAAATTCGAACATCACTAACTGAACCTGTAAAGGCCTCATCATTGCTAATATCCGAGCTTATAGTATATTAATTTATCCCAATACCAAAATTAGGGTATGCTGGAATGGCTGTAGTCTGATAAACCATGGCTCCATTTACATAAATTTTCATTGAGTTTTGTTTTACTGCATATATTACATGTTTCCATCCATTTACTGGATGCAGTTAATATCCTAAACTTTCTTAAATGTTAAATTCATTTCCGTTTATATAGGCTTTTTCTAAAGATAAACTTAGAACATGTTTGGATCCATCATATCCTCTAAACAAAAAACTATCTTTAGAGTATTTAGTCATTTGAACCCACATTGATATGGAAACAACTGTTAGTCCTTACAGCAAATTGAAGGGATAGGAAAACAATGCATTTTTATTATTAAAAACAAATGCAGAATCTACGTTTTTAAACCTATTTTCTCCATTTTAAACTTAACTACTTTTTATTCCATTTAAGAGATTTCCAGACAAATCTAAAACACTATTTTAAAATGTATGATACGACTATATATTGTTAGTTAAAACATCATTTTCCGCTGATTAGAAAAAAAACGATAATATAAGATAAAATTGAATTATATACTATTATAAAAAAGTACTTTGGCATTATAAACTTGAGACTCCTGGGTCTATTTTACCCTTGGGACAAGTGCACTTATTGCTTACTAAAACTCGATCTTAATTGCAAGTTTTAGAATAACATGTATTTTTGTCTGCACTCCAAGCCTAACAAGTTTCAACCTCTCTTTCAAAAATAAAGATTGCTTTATTCAAAATAGGACTCAATACCGGGAACACGGAACTGATATTCAAGTCATTCAAAGCTCCTTTGAATGCCTTATTGCTTTCGAATTAATTAGTAGCGGGATTGATTTATTGCCCCAAAACTACCCTGTTCCATTAAATCACTTATTATGAATAGAGTTATTGATGCACTAGGTCTCCATCAAAATATAACCTCCATTCGTAAAAGCTTACCGTCAGGCAGATTAAATGCCATTATCCGATATTAACTTTATTTGCAATTATATTTTAAGTGTCTACAGCATTATTATTACCAACTTTAACTTGGGTCAACGATATTAGTAAGTCAATTCTATCTGAAATTACCCCACTCTCTTTGGAGCAACTCAATATTGCATCATAGGTAGTGATTTGGTCATTTTTTTTAAACCAAACATTTAAAGTAAACCATTTCTTTTAGTCTAATAATTGACTGGGTAATTCTATATAATTACTTATATTCCCATCAAATTATAAAGCGTTTGAGGCCCGATTAAATCTGTCTGTAGTTTATTATAATTGCCCAATGCTTTGCCCATGATATAAATTTGACCTTGTTTCTATTGCATTATCTCTTAAAGGATACGAGACATTTATATTAACATCTTCCTTCACAATTCTGCGTCTACAAAAATTTATATAATGTTAGATTTCTTTATAATTATTATTTAGAATTGTAAAATAATTTCTAAGCGAAGTGTTAAATTTATTTTTTTCAAATTATTTTATTTTTAATATTAATCTAGATTATAAATACGACGCCATAGCATTATTTTATATATAAATTTTAAATAACTTTACTACTAGTTTTCTTGCATTTTGTTATCCAAATAATTATGTCTTATTTATGTTTGATCTTAACCCAAAGTTTCAAAACATTCTACTAAAGTTAAGATTGAAATTATAAGAAGCTGAAATACCAACTTTTAAATCATATAGTAAAGCTAAATATAGTTTTATTTGTTAATGTTTAGGAATTTTTGAATATTCTTTTAGTTATATAATTTATGATATATTTATTTATTTATTTTCTTTTTAGGTTTTTGAAGCTCTAAACAATTTATTATTTTTTATACTTAATTATTGTTACCTATAAAATGTAAAAAGAAAAAATGATCAAATTGATCAATAATTTCTATATATAATAATAATATACACATATTTGCAATTATTAACTAAAAAGTAAATAAAAAATAAAAAAATACTTCTAAGTCATTGCGAATTTGCAATTTCAATTAGTTTAATTCAGTAGTTTTTATGTAAATAGTAAATACAATTCATCAAATAAAGAATTCTTAAATTATCATAATTTTATTTATAAATAAAACATTATGTAAACATATTATTCTAAATAAAAAAATACTTTACAGCATTATTATTTTCCATATAATATATGATTAAAATATATAATTTCATGCTATTATTTCATTCATATTTCTATATTTAAAGAGCGATAATTCCATAAATGCAAATTTAATAGCCTTCATTTTGTTATTTATTTCTAATATATAAATATTTATTAAGACAGTAAATAATAAAAAACAAATTTTATCACTATTTTTATATCATAAAAGAAGTAAATTCGAATGAAGAGTAAACTTATAACATAGAAAATCTTGATATATATAACTTATTATTATTATTTTTTTAAAGCTCAAAATATAATTATAAAATCATTGTTTTAAAAGGTGAAAGTAGTATTCTAAATATATAAATTTGATTATTCCATAAATATTCATCTTATTATCCATATTATTTAGTTATATATATATATGTGTATGTATATTTATAAACTTTTATAATAATTTCTTTAATTTTCAATCATGCAATAAACCACTTTAAGAACCGATTTTAATTTGTTCAGGCTTTACTCCATTATATTCTTCCTCTTCTTGGTCCTCTTTGAGCTATTGTTTGAGATTTTTGTTAGTGGGCTATACTGGTTGGTCATCCATTTCATTTTCAAAGTTTTTGTAGAATTTTCCTCCTTTATTGAAGTCTTCAGTGTTAATTTTATTGGTGGCAAATTAGTTAAAGATGGCTTCAATAGTGGCCTATTTAACGGAATAGGAAGCTATGTTGAGTTGCTATTTGGTCTTTTGGAATTCTCCGAAAATCTTTCCGATGGCATTTTCAGTTTCAATTTTGTATCTGGTGAAGGAAGAGAAGTGTTCAATGATGGAGAATTTGCCGAATGTCTTAGCCAAAAACTGGTTCACCTATTCGGTTTCGATTTCTAGAATAAAGAATTCCAACAAGTTCTGCAGACCCAGTCCCTTCTAGCTGTGCAGACTGTTGTAGAGTTCTTGTCCTGGCATATTGGGAGCAATTATGTTGGCATATTGCGCCCATCCGAGAGCTTGCATAACGCCGCCTATTTCGTTGGGTCTGATAACTTGGTCAATTTTCAAGTCGGTGTTTTCGATGTGCTTTTTGTAGACTTCTTAAGAGGGCAAATTGACTTTGACTTCCAGTTCGTATCCCTGTCCGAATTTGGATTTGATGTGCTGAATACTTCCCAAACACTTGAAATTTCCCTCGACCATGATGACCATTTTCGTAGAAAGGGCTTCGGCTTCTTCCATGGAGTGGGTGGTCAGCACAATAGAAGAAGACTTTCTTTGTGTGGAAATTCTCGATATGACATCCCACATGAACCTTCTGGCCTTCGGATCCATTCCCGTGGAGGGTTCGTCTAACAAAACGACAGGTGGGTTCCCCATCATGGCGATGGCAACAGACAGCTTTCTTTTGTTTCCTCCGGAGTAGGTCCCGGCAATTACGTTTTCGTATTTCGTCAAGTCCATTTCCACGATTTTCTTCTTGACTATTTCCTCTCTCATGTTTTTAGGGATTCCCTTGATGGCGGCGTACATTTCCAGGTGTTCTCTGGCCGTCAGGTTTTCAAGCAATGCGTCGAATTGGGGGCAGTACCCGATGTTGTACCTGGCGACACTCATTTCTGTGGAAACATCATACCCGTTGATGTGCGCCTCTCCGCCGGTGCAAATGTGGTCTCCTGATAAAATCTTGAAAAGAGTCGTTTTCCCGGCCCCGTTGATTCCCAGCAGAGTGAAGCACTCTCCGTTTTTAATTCCGACGGAAACTGAGTCCACTGCCTCTAAATATTTCGTGTTTGTTTTGAACACTTTTCTCACCTTGTTAAGTCTGATCACGTATTCGTCTTTGCTGGATTTGTCTACGATTTGTCTTTCTCTTTCCACATCGTCGTCGTAGTATTTCTGCGTATATTGGGGACAGCCGGACTGTTTCGCAATCAATTTGTCAATAGTTCCCTTGGATTTCAAAAATTCGAACAGAGCGATTAAGGCAAGGGAAGCAAAGGCCGTGAAAAACATGAAGAGCATGTCGGCTCCGGCAATGTCCATGTGGTAAGGAGATTGCAATTCAGTTATGTCGTCGTCTAATTGCATGTAGGTCTCTCTACTGGCTATGTTAATTAGAGCGTATCCGAAACTGAAACTGGGCAGAACTCGCAAAATCCATTGGATAGCTTCTGCGTAGGTTTTGGCGTCCTCTATGAAGACCTTCAGCAACCAAATAATCAGAGGAACCATTCCTCCCATCAAATAGTGCAAAAAGAAGGACAAAACCTATGCATTTCCAGGCGATTTGAATAAAAACGAAAACATGTAAGTGAAGGGGATTATGGAAAATCCGTAGAGCAAAAATAGAATAACCAGGGCCGAAAATACGGCGCCGTCATCTGTGTAGAAACTAATTTAGAAAGCGAACACCATTGCAATACACCAACAGGCTAAAGGGAAAATGAATTTGATATAGTCCAAAGCGAAACTACTAAGCCAATATGCTTCTAAGCTGACTCCCGAAACTATTTGTTAGTGCTTGATTTATTCGGCTCGCTCCTTCACTACAAACGTGATAATAGAGGCTGGAACGAATGACAAAAGCATGGCAAATGAGAAAGCGGCTGAAATACCTTTATCGGAGTTCTGGAGAGAATCGTGTTTGGCTGTAAAGTGCCAAGCCTATTACGTAACAGTCAGAGTTAAATCTGATTTACCTTAATTTTTTTGATTATTTTATTAAGTAAATGGAATTTTTTGAGAGATTATTTTAATTAGTTTTACCTGTCATTTTTCTTAAAATAGCTTGATTCATCTGGTTCATATATACGGGGACAGCATCTCTGTTCAGGGAAGCAACTTCCATCAGATAACTTACGGCCGTGTTCGAAATGCTTTCAAAGTAGAATGCCCCTCTTCTCTTTTCTCCTCTCTTGTTAAAATTTTCCAAATCCCATTGCTCCTTGTCCGTGGATGAAAACTGAGTAAAGGAGAAGTAATCAGAAGGGAATTGATCTGTGATGGCCTTCATGTCTGTGTCTACAACACCGGCAGCCCCGGAATACAAAACAGGTTGTTTCTTTCCATAATCTTCAGGCGAAAACGTTAAGGCAGGACTTTCTTTAAAAGTGTCAACAGTCATGGCCCAGAGAGCGAGAACGACCATGGCACAGGGGATAACCATTTCACAGAAAATTCCCTTTTGTCCCTTTTGAAGTACCAAATTTTCTTTTTAATGAGGGCCCAGAAGTGGATGAGGAACAGTTCGAATTTCCCTTTGATTCTCACCTTGTTTAAATCGAAGTTGTCAACGGCCCCTTCCCTCACGACAGCCGACGCATTCTTTAGTGTTGACTACTTCAATAGATGGGCTCCCTCCTGCGCCACTTCTTCAGCGTCCGATTGAGCCACCTTCAGGAACACTTCTTCCATTGTGGTAATGGAAATACCATAGTTGGCGTATTTAAGTTCCCTTTTCTTGGCGTCCAGTTCTTCAAACATGGCTTGGAATTTGTCAATGTATGTCATTTTCAGTTAAAACGCTAATTCTGAAGACACGTCGGAAACTTTTTTGGCTTCGGGAATGTGTCTGCACACCAGTTCGGTGAAGGGTTCAGAGGGTACATTGGTGTCATTTTTCACAACTAAATTTTAAATAGTAATAGTATAGTATACACACACGCACACAATAATTAATTAATTATATATTTTTATTTTAATTCCTTATTACTTGTTAAGTTGTAACCGACTCCAAATTTAGTTTTCAAAAAGTTAGAAGATCCGGAACATATCAATTTTCCATCTCCAATGATAGAAATTCTGTCTCCGAGATACTTTTAATTAATATATTTTAATAAATGAACTAACAAACTAGTCAAAAAACAAATCAATATATTTTACATCTGCTTCATCCATGAAGTGGGTAGTTAAAATGACAATTTTGTCTTGTTTGTATCTTCTCAACATATCCCAAATGAATCTCCTTACACTGGTATCACATCCGGAAGTGGGTTCATCAAGGTAAATTAGTTTAGAGCCTCCAATGAAGGCCATGGCGACTGACAGTCTTCTTTTCTGACCTCCACTCAAACTCTTGGAGTATTCCTTTCTTTTTTTTTGCAGATCAACGTCATCAAGCATTTACTCTACCTATTCCCTTATTTTGGCCTTATCAGTCATTCCCTTAAATTCAGCGAAGATTTACAGATGTTCTTCTACGGTGAGGTTCGGGAACAGGATGTCATGTTGAGGACACAGTCCCATTACTTTTCTCAAATCTCCCATGTCTTTTTGCACATCAAAGCCGAAAACAGAGGCGCTTCCTTTCGTTATTCCAATCATTCCTGTTAACATAGAAATTGTGGTCGTTTTCCCGGCCCCGTTGTGGCCTAACAGGCAGGAAATGTGATCCTTATACATGGTTAAATTCATATTTCGTACAGCTTTCTTTCCGTTGCCGTATGTTTTACTTAAATCATGAAGTTCCAAAGCGTCTCCCTTAGCTGCCTTTTCCTTCAAGACTCCTTCTACGGGCTCGATATTTTCCATATCTTGCCTGTGGTCATCTTCGATGTCGTGCTATTTGGAAAGCTTTTTATTTCTTCTGAACAAACAGGGGAAACAGAAGAGGGGGTGTCTTTTGGTTCCAAATTCATTGGGAATTACTTGGTCACAGTACAAAAATATAATGATCAGAATGATGCAACTTAAAAACATCGTATTCAGAGATCTAGCCACACTAAAGTTTTCAACTAAAAGGTCATAATTGGACCAATCAATTCCCTAAAAAATTATGAATTAATAAATTAAATTAAAAAAAAAAAATATCATTAATAGCTATCTTTCGAAATTACTTTTCCTTTGTTTTCAATAAGGGCAAATACATCAGCTCCCAAGGATACGGAAATCTGAGGCAGCATAGCGTAGGCAGTTTTAGTTTCGACTGGTAAACTGGTGTTTCCAGCCAAAACGAAATTCAAGATATAAAACCCGAGGTAAATAACCATTCCACAAATATTTCCAACTTTGGCTTTGGTGAAAAAAGTGGAAACAGCAAGAGCTAGGAAAAGACAGTTCATACAGTACAGCCAGTACCATACGAAAATCAAAAAGAAGTCAGAACTGGGGAATATAGAAGATTTACAAATTATAGCCGTTAAAAGTGCTACAAATGTGTACACAATTCCGTAGTGGATTATCCAAGAAAGGTAAAAAGAAATATCACTAAGTCCCATAATCTTCATGGATTCTCTAATTTTATTTTCCTTTTCTTGCAGAATTTGGTACAAAAATCCTAACAAAAATTTATTTATTTTTATTATAATGGATTGATTGATTGATTTATTGATTTTTACTCAAAAAAATAATTATCAACGGAAGAATTGTATAGGTGTTCATTTATCCTCTGAGGACTTAAGGGAGTTTATCATCTACATGCTTTTCTACTCTCATTGAAGTAACAAAAGCATTTATTTAATTGGCGTTAGTTGTTTATTATTAGAGAATTATGTTGTCGATCCAGTTTTATATGGTTGAGAAACCACTTTTTAGCCATTTTTCTATGTTATTATCTATTTCACTAATCTTATAACTTACATATTCCTCATTCAAAGTGCTGGGAATTTCTACATCATTTCCACCTCCCAAAGCAGTAGAGTTAAAATGGATTCTATAGTGCCATTTATTATTTTCCCCTAATTACAAGGTAGAAATTATAATTCATAAAAACAACAAATCTTGAAATATATTATTTTTTTAATTATTATTACCTAGTGAGTCAACAGTAATTCCCAAACAAAAATTTTCTTTATAATTGTCATGAGTCTGGGTTCTGAATATTTCCTACCTACTGTCGAAAAACTAACTTTAATATCCATAATTAGCAAATCTCTTTTCCAATTCTTCGGTTATAAAGTTCTTTGGAGCCATTACAACATATCCAACTCTATAAGGATCGCCATCTTTTTTATTGTCGAGGCAGTCTTTCATCATGGCTCCAAGAGATCGTTTCTCTTGCAAACTTGATGATTAAAATTAGGTAGGAAAATCAGAGTAAACAGGAACCGGGTAAATTTATTTTTTCTATAAATCTCTCCTGTGAAATATATTCATTCATTTAAATAAAGTTAATACAAAAAAAATCTTAAAAATTTACTCTAAATAACTCTGTGCACTCACATCCTCTTCTTTTATCAAACTTCGAAATAGGTAAAAGAAAAAGCAAAAAGCAAGAGGAAACAATATTTCTAAGACAGAACAGCATCCTCCTCTCCTCCAAAGAAGGAAATTTTTTTTTAGCAAGGCTGTAAGGTGACCCATTTTCAGAATAATATAAGATTTCTTATTAAATAGTTTTAATTTAGAGAAACTTATCTTTTGTTTGTTATTTTGTTTTAATTCTTTGTAATTTTAAGTAAACTTAAATGAATATTTTTATTTTTCTGTAATTATTTATTTATTATTTAATATAATAAAATTATATTAATACTAATTAATATATGTATAATGTATAAACCTCTTGTACCCATATTTATATTTTATGAGTTATTTATTTTAAACTATAAGAACTTTAGTAATTTTACCCCAAAAGTTCGATAAACACTTATTCAATATAACTTAGAAATAACAAATATAAGGTTGTTCTAGTAAAAAACTCAAACTTTAGTTAAAATTCTATTAAAAAATAATAAAAATGTAAACTTAAACATAATCAAAAGGTAATGTTCAATTTAAAAATTTTCATTTTCTTCCTCCAATGAATAAAACAATATTGATACATGTTTACTCATTTAAAGCAAAATTGATATAAGTAATTTTATTTTGATATATAAATATTATTATCATATAGTTGTATTAAAAATAAAATTAGGTTTAATTTATTTGCTATTACAGAGTTTTTAAATTTATTTTTGAAATATAATGATATTAAATAGATTACCTAATAAATTTATGTAAAAGAATAATCTATATTAATTATATAATTAAGATGGTTATTATTAGATAATAAAAATGCAATATAAAATCGTTAGTTTATCTATAAACATACCAACTAAATCTTTACATAATATTCCTCCCATAAATATATTATTTTTCATTTATATATATTTATATTATATTATATATCACCAATAAAATACCAAAATATAATAATATTAGACAGAGATGAAAATAATACTAAACAAAGTTGAAAATACTCTAGAATTATATTCTGATTATTAAATAAAAGTTGGTTAACAAAATATAAAATTTGCATTAATCTAATAAATTATGATCGGCAAATTAAAAATTATAAAATTAAACAATAATTAATATATAATTTTATATTGTATATGTCATATTGGGAAAATATAGAATTTAAAAATTTCACTGATAATTTATTCATATTTTCAACTATTTTATTATTTTTATTTTTATTCCTTATGATGAGAATCTTCTACTTATTCATAAAACTTCGGATCAACTGGTTTCAATAATTTATGAGCTACAGCTGCCACACCAACCAGTCCGGATAAAGCGAACATTGAAGTATTATATAAATAAGGAGAGGGATCTTATATTTCTTATAAATAAATTATGATAAAATTAATAATAGTATAATTAGAATTTAATAAATATAAAAAAACAATAAATATAGAATATCGATAGAGAAACAAATACCTGGAGGGACCATAGTCATCAATTTTGTAATAGTAATAGTTTTGGTTTCAATCAATTATTACGCCTAATCAATTCCGCATTAAAATGTATCTTTAAACTTTTCTTCGTCGACATATTTAAGTAAGTTTTTTATAGCTTTTTATTCTTCTAAATGTCGCATTAGCAATAGTAAATTCGGGCCTATTAAAGCAGCAGAGGTAGATCCTAATAGCATTTTTCCGTGATTAGCGCCGACATATTTCGTTCCTTTTATAAACAAACCAAAAAATAAATAAATATAAAAACTAACTTATAAAAATATATTTATACCAAAAACTTAAGCTTCATACGCAGGCAAAGCAGCATAAACACCACCAAACATACTCATTATAACAACAGTTGATGTAATAAATCCATACAGCGGTAAAGCAGATCCTGGATTACTAACAACAGCTCCGATAAAAAAGGGAAGACTAATATATAGAGGAAATGATACTCCTGTAAATAAATTAAACACGAATTTCGACCCTTTCGCATCCTATAGCGAAGTGAAAATCAATCTTCCTGCAATATTCCCTCCAGAAATAATCAGGACATATTTTGTCGCAAATGCTGTTGTCACTATCATAGGCAAAATTACACTAAATTGATCAATCATCATTGTTTTTGCAACAGATAAAACTCTAAATATAATGTATATTTGAGTGAAAGAAAGATCAAAAAATAGATAAGGTCGTAAAAGTGAATTTATTACGCAAGTCCTCCAGAAGCCATAGATACAAGAAACATATTTAAACACCAGAACTAAGGGGTTTTCATAACAACTGTATGTGAAACATTAAATTTGGACTTTATTGGTGTAACATTAGAAACTAAAGAATGGTCATAACCTTTGGGAACATAGTGATGGGGTGCTTTTTTGATATAAAGAGAAGATGCTAACATTATTCCTATTATTATTATTAAATATCACTTTTATTAAATTAATAAATAAATAATAAAATTATATTCTACCAGTATAGGCTAAACCTATAACTCCGTATGCGGCTGCAGCACCAGTTTAACCTGAATTTACTAAGTATATCCCTTCTTCTAGTTAGCTAGCTAGAGAGGAAGGTAAATTAGAGAGATCAGATTATGTAGCGATAACTACCTAATAAAAATTAATTTATTTTCTTATAAATTAAAGTATTATAATACAGTACTTCTTTAGTTGTCTCCCCTATTTCTGCAAATAATTTCCCATCTTTCACATATGTTGTTACATCGTGATTTTTCCCTACAAATTCAGGAACTTTTTAAAATTTTTCCATTAAGCTTTGCATGGCGGGTGTTAAGAATAGAGCTCCACTTCCGAATCCTGTAATACATAACCCACTTGCTAATCCTTTTTTGTCAGGAAACCATTCTATAAGGGCTTAAATTGGAGGAGTATAAGTTGTTCCTACTCCGATACCTTTAAAATGATTTATTAAGTTCTTTTTATATATTATACTACTATATTTTATTCGGAATTTGTAGCCAAATTACCCTACAAAACTCCAGCTCCTAGAAATAAAAGAGTTAAACTATGCAAATGGATTCCCAATGCACCAATAAAAACACCTGAACAATAAATTGAAGAAGAGGCTAACAGTGATAATCTTAATCCATATTTTATTTAATATTTTCCTTATTTTTATTTTATTTTTATTTGTTTTTAATTAAAATAAAATTATCATATTATGTACCTGCAACGGCTGCAGCTAGCCCGCTAGCAATAAAAACCAATGAAAATGGGATGGTAGCTTATGATAAACTCCAATCCATTGCAGAACTGACAACCACACTAAAATATATAGTTTAAAATAAATAAACTAATAATATATTATAAATACCCATATTATTTAGTAATAGTTGATGCTATTATACTCCATGCATATGGCCCTAAATAAAAAAAAATAAAAAAAAGGGCAATTTATCTATTTCCTTATAACTTTATTATATATTATAAAAAACAAAGATTAAAATTAAAAATTACCTCCAATGCACAAATGAATCATAAAAGCTGGTATAGCTTGCGCCCATCTATTTGTTTCATCATGACCTGTATAACTATCAGCTCCAAAGTATTTTTGAAACCAAGAAACCTTATTTTAATTCAAATTACTTTGTTTTGGAGAACAAAATTTATAAGCTTATGTGGAATGGAAAGTAAACTAAAATTTCTTTATGTTTTTCAATAAAGAAGAGCGCAATTATACAGTTTACATATTATTTTAATTTTCTTTCCAAAGTATGAATAATGTAGAGAAAAATTTTTTTTTTTTTAATTATTTTTTTGGAATTCAAAGAATATTATAAATGCTCTTAATAAAGCAAACATATTATAGGAAAATAGAAATGACATTATTATTATCAACTAAAGTAAAACATATATGAATATAAACAGCGACTTAATAATATAATCTGTAATTATAATAAAATATATTAAAATTTAAAAATTAATATATATAAATAATTTCTATCATTGCTATCTAAAATTTATTTATAATATGTTTTTTTGTTGTATAAATTTTGAGAAGTATAATATAAATTATAAATAATTTAAAACATCAACAATAATTAAAAATGTTTCTTATTCTAGTGTCTCCCTTCTCTTAATAATATTTTAAATATGCTTTAATAGCCTATTAATTAATTTAAAATGTAATCTTTTATGTACCATTCATTTCTTTATATTTATCATTTTATTACAAACAAACAAAATTAATCAAAAAATTTTGCTCATTACAAGACATTTCAGTTTCAAATAAATAATCTATTTCTCAAGATTAATCTAATTATTTCATATATTTCCTAGTTTATCTTGTCTTTTAATAAAATATGATTAATTAAGCAAAAAAAAAAAAAAAAGAGAACTCCCGAACGGGGAATCGAACCCCGATCTCTCGCGTGAAAGGCGAATATGCTAACCGTTATACCATTCGGGAACTTCTGAAAAATACAAATTACTTTCTCGAAAGTTTAGATGAAAATTTGATAGTAATAATTTTTTTAATTTCAACTCTATCACCTATTTACTTTTTTTAATATTAAATTTAAATTACTTCATAGTTATAAATATAAATTTAATATAAATTATTATGAAATAAAATTTATTTGTTAAAAGTTTGTATTCTGGTAATTTTTAAGATTTTTCCATTATTTTAATTATTTTCTCTTCAAAGTGTTTAGATGATATTAGTTCTAATAAATTAAATTTTATAGGTTTATAAATAAGCAAACATCAAAATATAGGGTAATTAAATCCTAAAATAAAAATAAACTATAAAAAAAATAATAGAAAGCTAATGGGGCACAAATAATCCAAAATTAAAGAAACACAGGTAAGATAATTTTTTTATATGGAAACTATAATAATATCATATTTATGAAGCTATAATTTTTTTTTAGAAAGATGTGCTAACTTACATAAGGTAGGAGTAAAAATAATATATGATACTAAGAAAAAAATTCGAAAAAACAAAAAATGTATAAATTGTATAAGATATACACAATAAATATATACCCAAATTATTAAGATGGAAATTAACGTTTAGCCAGGGAAAAATGAACCAATAAGAAGTATAAGATAAAATGATAAATTTGATAAATCGTTGCTATACAAAAAATGGAATAACACTAGACTTAAGGTACTTATAATTATTTAGAAATTTTAATAAAATTATTATAAATTAAATTATATAATAAACATCATTAAAAATTAATTTTTAGATTCAATGAGCTTTATGACGTAAATAAATTTGTTACTCAAATTATATAATTTAAGCATATTACATATGTCAATCTAGATTTAAGGTAGAATTAATATTATTTGTTATAATTTAATATATTTAATATAAATAATTATGTAAAATAATTTATAGCTATAACAACTTGTCTAATATAACATATTTGGGACATCTTTTTTCTAAAAAAGATTGCAAAGTAGTTCATTTATAATTAAATTTTAGGTATATAAATTTTTATATATTTTATGCACATACAATAAATTATATTTATTTATATATATTAACTAATTCTTCTTTTAATAGTCATAATAAAATCTAATGTATTGCTTCCTTTCTTTATAATTTATAAAAAAGTGAATCCATCGAAAATTTACATTTGAATTTTGAGTAATATATTTATACTTAAGCATTATAAAATATGATTTTATATAAATTTTTACAATTTTATAAGAAATAATAAGATAAAGATGATAAATAAAATAGGATAATTTATTGTACAAAATTAGTTTATAAAGTATTTGGATTTGAACTTTAAGTAAAATTATATTATCCATATCTCTTTTTTATATGACTTTATTTTTTAGGAAAAACCATGTTTCTAACTATAAACCTATTAGTTAATATCTAAAATTAAATACTACCCTATTGAAGTTTAATATATAACTAGAGTAATAAAATCCAACTTAATTATTTAACAATTTAATACACGTTTTATTTAATGGGTTTTTTTTACAAAATTAGTGGAAATCCTTTATAAGTTAAGTCAGAAGAACCATACAGAATATCAAAATAATATTCAGATATAATGGTAAAATCAGTAATATGAATCCTAATTATGGATTAGTTTATTAAAAGAGTTAGCTTAACAATTTATTATTTGAGATTTCAATTATATTAATGTTTATAAATTTAAATTTAAAAGGTATTATATATACTGAATTTTTATACTAATTAATAACATTTTACAAAATTTATATTAAAGTCATTTTATTTTAATTATTAAATGGTTTACTTAATTTTTATTTTAAATACTAATAAAAAGCTAACAAAATAATGTAGAGATAATTTTAAATCAACAATATATATTTATTTGCTGATTATTATTAGTATATTTTATTATTACACTGACATTTTATAAATAAAGTAATTAATCAAGTTATTTAATATTTAATAAAAAGAAATTAATATTATTTGTTATACAGTCTTAAAGTTAAAATTATAACATACACTATAAAGAGATTTTATTTATTTTTAACATTTATCCTTATTAAGATAAAAGAAAGTGCATTAAATTAGTTCAATTAATATTATATTGTTTCAATGTTGATATATGCATAAGTAATTAAATTATTTATCAAACAAAAATCAACAATCAAACAAAAACAAATAAACAAGCATAAATATCACAAAATGGAAAAAGAGGCTTTTCACCACCCAGTAAATAATAATTTTATATTTTTCTTATTTATATAATTTTAATAAAGAAAACAAAATTAAATTAGGAAACACCTTCAACTCATCATCCAGACAGCGCTGGATCTAATGCAACTTACCACTCATAAACTTAGCCTAATTATTAAATAGATAATATTTAAAATGATCTCATGATGCAGTTTTTGTCCTAATAATATCAAACAATTCCTGTAAATATAATACAAAATTAGTTTTACTAACCGCAAATGTATACTCAACAAAACTAAAAATATGAGTAGAAGATAGAACCTAATTAGTAGTAGTCTTATGGTATTTCTTCGACTTAATAATAATTAGAAAAAGAAGAAAAAATGTAGAATGAATTGAATGACAATTTGAAACTCATGGTTGATGAAATAGATTACTATAAATAAAAGCCATTGGAAAACTTTTTAAAGTCTATGGAAGAAAAAATAGTATTTATCGATCGAGATGTTTATGTTCGTTTGTTCGATAAATATAGGCAAACAAAAAAAACTAAAGAAGAAAAAATCAAATTCATAATGAGAAAATGCTTCAAGTTTATGAAATCTAAAATAGAGACTAATGCCTAAAACAAAGATATTATAGATGATATATTTAGAGACAAATATTTTAATAATCCATCAGAAGGTACATTATTAACAGAAAGTGAAATTGATTTGATGCCTTTTAAGTAAAATTTTATTTTTTTTATTATTGTAAAATTTTATTATATGACTTATGTATATATATATACATATAAGACATTTTTTCTAACTTAAATAAAATATATATTATTTAATATTAGAAATTTAAAACAAAAATAATAATAACAATTCAAAATTTTAGGAAAGATTCTTAAGTAAAGACAATGAACATGAAATTTCTTAAGTTTTTATTTTAGAGTTCAAAATTTGTAGAAGATTATTTTGAATATTTAGGTATTTTTATAAAATTTTAATTATTTAATTAACTATCTATTTAATTAATCAATCAATTAATAAGTTAATTATTAATTTTCTTATTTATAATTTTATAATTAAAAAAAAAGAAAACTTCGATGATCTAGCACAAAAAGAAAATGATAAAAAATAGAAAAGTGTGTTTAAAATGTAATAAACATTATAAAAAAAAAAAACTAGATGTAATAAAATGTTTAAATTTATAAAGAAAGCTATTTATTAATCTAATTTATTATAAAGTAACTTAAAAGTTATAGACGATTGCCTTGGACCAAAATGTGGTTATAGGATACAAAGGATTTGGCTAAAAAACTCGTTAAATAATATCGAGGTGATATAGAAAAATTTTATTCACATCCAAACTATATATAATATTAAAGAAAGGAAGAAGAAATAAAAAATACATAAGTTTTAGAAAAAAAGGTTAAGATTGCATAGGATGAACTTCAATCCACTTCATAATAATAATTGAAACAATAGGATGAGGATTTACAAAATCCTGAAATAATTTCAAATACCATATAGTTAAATTTGGACAATCAAATGAATGGATAAAAGTGCTCCTACGTTAAAGAAGAATCATAATACTAAAACGAATAATACCATGATTTATTCAATTAAACATATCCTATTATTTCAAAGCCCAATAATAATGCTACTGATAAATAATAAAAGGTAGATTCTACACAATAATAGAATTAAAATCAATAAGTAGAAACACCCTAAAATGAATCAAAAGTTCCCCCTTTATAATTTGACGAAATTGTCATTCCTAATAGTAATTACTCTGGGTGCAAAGAAGATAATTTCAACATTATGAATTTTAATAAAAATATTTTCTAAAACACACCTTTCAATATTCCTAATTTTGGTAGTAGCCATAATTTAGGATTTTTAGGATTTCCAAGCACCCATTCTTTAGATCAGGGATAAAATTGCTTTTCTTTTTAACCCTGTACTTAACAATAAAACTAATAGTAATAATAATAAAGTTTTTCTCTTAATAGTAATTATTAAATGGGGAATGTTTATTAATAGGAGGGAAATGGAAAATATACTAAATCAATGTCTTCCACATCCAATGGATTTCAAAATATTCCCGAAAATTAACATGCACAATAATAATAATAATCTAGCTAGCAGTATTCACAATAATAATAATAAAATTAAACATAAGGATAATAAAGTAGTAATTAATAATAACCAAGTTCTACCATTACCAACAACAACAATAATAATAATATAATTAATAATTACCCTCATATTGTTTCTTAATAGAATTAATATTCGGTGTTTAACTAAGATCAAATGTATTAGATGATGCTTACTTAGTCTTAAACATAATAGTAACAGTAATTAAATTACCAATAAAAAAATATATAACAAGAAAATTTTAATGAAGGATAATTGATTAAATAGCAATAGTAGATGCCTTAAAAACAAATTTAATAAAATTAATTTTAATAAATATAACTTCCCTCTCCTTAATTACAATAATAATAATAAATATAATAATAATCTTAACAACAAGATGGCTTTTATCTTCCAATTCAATAAAATGGATAATATTAAAAAAATTTACTTTATGGTGAAGAAGAGGATGAGGAAGATATATTTTAGAAGAAATGAAGGACTCAATATATATAAATTATAATGATAAATAAATAGATTTATAAAATTATTAACCAAAATATTAAAAATAATAAGATAATATAATATAAGTACTTTATCTTAAATCATTTAAATTATATAATTACATATGCTTTACTATATCAACAAATAATATAGATTAATTAACTATTTGCATTCTTATATATACTTATATACCCATCTTTAATTTAATACAAAATCAATGTAATAAATAATTGAACATGTTAATTATCTTTTTAACTTTGGGTAATAATATTTACATAATTTTGAGATAAAAAACAATAATAACTGCATAGAAAACTGATTAAATGATATTTATTATTAATTAAAAATACTTATATTTGTTATATTATGTTATTAATTTAATGTCCAAACTAATTTAATATGAAAACAATTAATTTTACAAATGCTGTTTATTAATAGTTTGAACAATACCTTTGATATAGAATGACTTACCAGGAATACATTATAAAGCTCTATACTTTAGATTTATGGAAATAATAAAACTAATAATAAAAAATAAAACAAAAAAATTTAAAATAAATAAACTTCAATATGTCAGCAGTCGGAAGTAATTCTTCTTAAGTTTACCCTGCAAACTATACCTCAGGAGAAATAAAAAATAAACAGCCCAGAGAATAATCAGTAAATCAGTCTAATGAAAGGGTTTGTGTAGGTATATGATTGCAACTCATATAACTAACATATTTATATATATCAATTTTTTTTACTTATAGATTCTAATATTAATATTGAGATAGAAAGGGCAAAAAAAAATAAATAAGGAGTTGATATATCTTTTGAAGACATAGATTTTGGAGTAAATATAAAGGTAAAAGAAGAAGGTAAAAAAGTGATAAAGAACAAAACCATACTAAATGGAATATCTGGAATTTGTAAACAAGGTGAAGTTACAGCAATTCTAGGTTCTAGCGGAGCAGGTAAACTAAATTTATATTAATAGGCTCATTAAATATAGATAAATCATATAAATTTATTAGGAAAAACAACATTGTTAAATTTATTGTGTAAAAGAATTGAGTCTGATAAAAAGAAAAATACTTTAAGTGGAAAAATATAAGCTAATGGATAGGATTATTCTTATGACAACTTTTCTAATTTCGCTGGTTATATTATGTAAGAAGATAGATTACTGGAAACTTTAACTGTAAAAGAAACTCTAATGTTTGCAGCTAAATTAAGAGTAAACCTATATATATACAAATAATTAAAAAAAAAAATAATTAATATTTATTTAAAAATTCAGTTGTAAGGAACATTGGCAGAGAAAGAAGCCAGAGTGAATAAAATTATTAGATAATTAAAATTAGACAGGTGTTAAAACACCTATATTGGAGGCAATCTATTAAAGGGAGTATCAGGAGGAGAAAGAAAAAGAGTGAGTATAGCCTTTGAATTGATTACTGATCCGTTAGTATTATTTTTAGATGAACCTACATCAGGATTGGATAGTTTTACTGCCTTCTTAAGTAATTTATAAGAAAAAATTATTTTTTTAAATGATATCAAATAATATTATAATAGCTATTAATATGCTGAGGTAGTTGGCCCAAGAAGAAAACAAAACTATTGTCATGACTATTCACCAACCTTCATCTGATATTTGGAATTTATTAGATAAAATTATATTAATGGTCAATGGAAAATTGATTTATCAAGGTATTTTTTTTTTTTTAATATTTACTTACTTACCTACCATTAATGAATAAAAAATTTTTTAGGAAAAGGATAAAATAATATAGTACAATATTTTGATAACAATGGATTTCACTGTCCAGAAACTTCAAACCCTGCGGATTATTTAATGTCTATAATGCATAGAGAATCCGAAACTAATAGAAAAAATTATCCTACATATTATTCCGAATATGATAAATAAATAAAAGATGCAGTATAAAATTAAATAGACAATAAAAATACTTCAACTATGGCAATTGAAGATACACGCAAATCAAATTATTTATAAGAAATATTAGAAGTTTGGAAAAGAACAGGTTTAACTATGACACGAAATCCAACTTTGGTAAAATATAAATACTAAAATATATCGTTTTGGTATAATAATTAATTAACAATTAATTAATAATACAGGTTAAAGGTAGAATAGCTTCTACCTTGATTATGGCTCTATTTATGACAGCAATATATTATCAATTAGATGATGGTAAAGATGATCCAACCAGCCAGTAGAAATAAGCTGATTATGTTGGTTTTATATTTTTCGCTTTGGTTGATTAATTTATGAATGCAATGATGCCTGTTGTTAATTCCTTCCCTGCTGAAAGAGGAGTATTTTTAAAAGAAGAAGGATGCAGAGTTTATACAACTACTTCTTATTTTATTGGAAGAACGATGGTTGAATTACCCTTTTTATTGCTTTTCCCCTTTATTTCTGGTTCTATCACTTTCAACACTGTTGGATTGAGATCAGATAGTGAAAATTATTTAAAGTATATTCTATTGCTTATAGTTATGAATTTCAGTGGAAACTCCTTAGGGCTTTTATGTGGAACTTGGTTTTCTGATGTAACAATAATATATGCTTTGCTAATAACACTTATTTAGCATAATTATTTAATTATTTAAGGGAGCTCTTGCAGCATAAGCCGTTCCTTTTGTCTTTGTTCCTCTCATGTTATTTGCTGGATTGTTTTCAAATAGAGATGATATAAAACCTGTTTTCCGTTGGATTGAATATCTTTCTCCTTTTAAATATGGGTTTGATGCAGGAATGAATAATGAGTTTGAAGAAACTTATTTTAAGCCCAATCCAGTTGATAATTACAGTCTAGATTTTGTAATTATAAATATTTAAAATATAAATATTATTATTTTATTAATTAAATTTAAAAATAATATATAGGGATATTGGAACAGTATAGGAATGATCATTGTTTTAGCTATTATTTTCAGATTTTTGGCTTTCCTTTTCTTGTATTTGAATAAAAAGAGACTACAGTGATGAAAAATCTGTGGATTTTAATTAAAATTTATTTTAAGCTTTTATATATATTTTTTTTTTTAATATTTATAATATCTATATTTTATATAATTTTATTTTAAATATAAAATAAAGTTCATTTAGTCAGTCAATCACTATTATCTCTGTTAGCTCCAAATTTAGTTAATTTTTTCTTCTTTTTAATCTAAGGTTCTTCAGTGCTATATATTTTGTATTTATTCTTTCTTTTAAGTTTTTCTTCTTTTTCCTATTTTCTTAAACGTCTTTTTTCTAATTCTTCCAAATCCGGCTACTCATAATCACTATCTGAAATATTTTTATCTTCACAATCATCTTCACTATCGTCTTTATTTCCCTCTTTTGATTTATTATTTTCTTTGTTTGGATCATCAGTTAGCATATGCATTTAAGGTGCTTTGTCTAACCCAATTTAGATTCTTTCAATCGCGTTTATTTTTTCCTATTTAGTTCTATACTTGTCCGGATTTAACCCCTAAGCTAGCATGACTCCTCTTAAAGCCGAATCACTAAGACCATATAGATTTTTAGGAACCTTCACTTCATCTTATCCTGACCCCAAAGCCTTTTACCCTTATCTATGTTTAGCCAGTCTTGCTATCATTTCCTCCTTTGAACCTTTCGCATAATTTTATTTTTAAAATACTTTACATTTGTTTACAATTATATTAAATACCTGTTTCATCTAAATTAGAAATTTAGCATTACTTCTTTAATTATTCTTCGGTTAGCATCCAAAGCATTGTTGACATTCCTCCAAAAGCATTAAAAGCAGCTTCATTTTAAACCTAATTTTATTTATTCAGAATTTCTTCTTTTTGGATTTCTTAAATTTATTGAGCCTTTTTTTTTATTAGTATTCCTTGTGCTTATATTCATCAGTACATTCTCTCAAATGTCGGTATTAATCGATATCTTCATCCAGCTCGTGAAGATCTATTCCACATCTAGGACATAAATCATTAAGCCCTATCTATATATAAAATAGGTATGTTTATTGTATTTTTTTATAATTTAAAAACATCTATTAGGTTTACTAAATATGCCTGCTCTTCTTGTTTTTTTCTTTCTCCATCTGAAATTTGACTTCTTTGAGCCATTGATTTGGCTCTCCTTTTTTTTGCTTCGTCTCTTTTCATTCTGATCTCTAAATCATGCAATATTTATTCTTTAATTTCATTCATAACTCGATCTAAAATTAAGTCTTCATAAAACCCGAACTCTTTATCACATCCATGATTTCCACATTTTACTTTTCTATGAAAATCATCAGGATGGTATTCAAATCCCTAAAATGTTAATTAATATAAATTTTAATAAAAGAAATAGGTTAATAGTAAATTATATACTTTTTTGCAAAAAGGACATTTGTGGATAGCAGAAATACACCCGAATTCCAATAAACATGTAGAACAGTGATAATTTTTTAAACCTGTCATTAGTAGAGTATATGCAAATTCTGGATTTCCATCTAAATTTGTTCCCCATTCATGTTTACATCTAGGACAATAAATTTTGGTTTTGTGACATCCTGTAATAAATAAACATGTATTTATATGATTATAAAATGTAATGATTATTAATTTAAACTAAACCTTGATTTGATCTACGAAGAGTAGTACTATTTTTGGCTGAACTTTTTGATGCAGCTTTTTATTCAAAATTCTCAGGTTTGCTTAATCTTTCAAAAGCATCTACCAATTCTTAAAATGCCTTTTTAGCATCAGGATATTATTATAACTTATCTGGATGGATTAATAAAGATAATTTCAAATAAGCCTTTCTCATCTCTCCAACCTGAATAAATAAAAATCTGTTTTAAAATAATATAATAAATAGTTTTTTAGAATTACTGTTGAGTTTCTTGAAATTTTAGTCCCCAGTAAAGAGAGAATTCCTTCATAATCTCCAGCTTCCCCTCTTCTTAAAACTTCCTTAGCTATACTCACTCCATCAATAACAGTTTAACTCTAATATTATTTTAGTTTTTATAAATAATAGAATTTTGTATTATTTTTAGAATAATTTACATTTTATTAATTATTATTCGATTATCCTTGCTCATTTTAACCAGAATTATTATTATTTTATTTAATTGCTTGCTTTAATTAATCCATTTCTAATAGTTTCATTGATAATTCAGCATAAGTACCTTCTGGTAAAACTCCCATTTTAGCTAATTCTTTTTTAATTCTCGCTATTTTGAAATCAGCTATATTTTCTCCATTAAATAAATTTTTCACTGCCTCTATATTTGCAGCTAAATGCATCTTTATATATACAATCATCATTTTTGGAGAACTTTTTGTTCCATTTGGTAAATTGTAATGGCTTACATATACAGATAATTAATCTTTACTTAATTTTTCAAGTTTATTAGGATCTTATTCATCAAAAGCTAAATTGATCCATTCTTATGTATCTGTTGCTGAAGTAGGAATAGATAATTTATTAGTTTTTTAGGACATAGTTGGAATATTAAGTAAAAAAGAAGTTTTTATAATTCTTTATTTTAATAATTTGTTGACTTTTTATCACTCTTATAATAATTACCTTCAATTCTAATGAATTATAAGCGCCAAAACCATAAAAGAACAAATTTACTTTGAATCGTAAAATTGATTAATATTATTAATAAATAAATAATATATAACTAATCAATCAAATAGGTGTAGTTAAAAATTATAAATATTTTAGTTTTTATAAAAAACCCGAAAATATATACGAATAGGTTATCATTAATTTTTTATAATGATTAGAAGTATAATATTAATTTATGAAATATACATAATTATGATTTTATAATATCTTGAATCTAATATTTTTTAATTATTATAGTTTAAATTATACCAAATGCTTAGTTAATAGAATATTTATTATTACTATCAAAGCAATCGATAAATATGTTAAATTAAAAGTTCTAAAATGATTATACATTTATATGATTATTTTATCCATATCCCCCTTTAATATATAAAAACTATACATTACTAGATAATAGTAGGAAATGAATAATGAATATTAAATTAAATTTAAATAAAGTAAAATACAAATATAAAAAATAGTAATATAATTTATTTTCTTTCTTGAATTATATATCGTTGTTGGAATAATTACAATTCATATATCTTTTATTTTTACTATAAATAGAAATGTAATAAAAAATTCCATTTACATAATATTGTAAATAAGAAAATTTATAAAATTATCCAAATTATTTATCACAACCAATAAAATTATAGAATTTGCTGCATAGATTTATTTTAATTTCTAATATTTGTAATACATACAAACAATTTTTCATATAATTTGAGTTACTTAACTTCATTCCCTTTATTAGTATTATTGCGAGTTTATTGATTATAATAATAATTTAAAATAAATCAAAATAAATAAAAAATTAAAAATATAGTGAAAAAAAGTTTTGTTCCAATAATACCATTCATTTATCAAATTTAGTTTAATAACAAATATATGGCTGTTTAATATCGCTTTATTATTGGTTTTTTAATACTATTGCTGCAATTTAATGTCAGCAATGCTAGTAAAATGAAATTTTTTATATTTGACAAGTACTTATATTAATTTAAAAATTTTAAATAGATTGTCCTGATGGAGAATATTTTAAAGATTAAAATTGTAAATACTGCCACTAAATATGCAAGAGCTGTAATATTTTTTTTCTGTTTTGCACCTGTAAACACATATTATCCTATATTTAAAAATATATTTTGATATTTAGTTTCAATTAAGCATTTATAAATTTTTTTCAATGAAAATATAAAATTAGATTTAAAATATAACATATATTTATATCTTTATATTCGTTTTTAAATTTTCTATAATATAGAATGTTCTGATGGGTTTTATTTGGAAGAAGACACTCGTAGGCGTAATTTAGGAATTGCTCATAGTTCATGCTTAAAATGTAATGAAACTTGCTTAACTTGTTCAGATGGAAGTAAATGCAACAGTAATAATCTTTTATTAAGCTAGTGATATATATATATAAAATGATTGTATTAAATTAAATAAATTTTCAGATTCAGGATGTAAGGTAGGATTTTATGAAATAATATAACCTAGTGTTGGGTAATAAAAGTGTGAGTAATGCCATCATCTTTGCGAAGCCTGTGAAAATGACTAAAAATGTTTAGGTAAAATTTACTTTTTCTAAATCATATCCTTAATGTGCGTCATATTATAAAAAATTTCTAATTAAATTATATTTAGAAAACTTCTAATTTTTTTTATATCATTTCAAAAAAACATTAGTATTTATAATATTCAATTCAAATAATTATTTTTTATATACATAGCATGTGTAGATGGATATTATATTAATTCAAGTCACCAAGGAGTAATAGGGGCTTCTAATTGTAAAAAGTGTCATGAAAGTTGTGAAGTTTGTACTAATGATTCTCCTTGTTCTGGTAATTATTATTTTAAGTATGGATTACTAAAATGTTAATTGCAATAGAAATTTTTAAAAAGCATGTATCGTTGGGTAATTTACTGAATTAGTATTATAAATATGTATGCCTTGTAGTATAGGATGTGCTACCTGTAAGGGAAAGCTTAATTATTAGTGTTTATCATGCAAATAAGGTTAAATATTTGCTTATATAAAAAAAAAAAAATGTATAAATTAAGTTAATTATTTTTAAAAAAAAGGATACTATTATTCGACGGAAGTATTAAGGAGAAACTTATAAGGAAGAGAAAGCCTGGGTTTATAGAAAACATGCACTCCATGCAAGCCAGGCTGTTTGGAGTGTTCTTAATCCAAATGTCTTAGTATATTCTATTGCTAATTATTAATAAAATTGATATTTATCTAGACGTTTTTGTTTTAGAATGCAAAGTAGGATATTATGAATAATCATTTGAAACTGCACATGAACAACCTGGGATATATATGATAAGAGGGAAAGTTTATTAAGAAACCAATTGCATTTTATGCTAAGATGGTTGTAAAAGTTGCACAGAAAATGGATGTTTAAGTAAATAATAAAACATTTAGTTTTGAAAATTTTAAACATAAATTTTATTTTTTAAAAAAATAAAAATATTGATTTCTACTAACTTAATATAGGTTGTGCATAAGGTTATTATTTTTCACCATAAGCGTAAAGAAGAAATTTAAGCCCAGCATTAGGTCAATGTTTAAAATGCCATTCTACCTGCTCAACTTGTACTAATGATTTACCATGCGAAGGTAAAACTATGTTAAAATTATCTAGTATTTTTAAAAAACTAGTTGGTTAACATAATCCTATTTTTAGTTAAATGTCCTCCATAATACATGTTTATTTAAGGATTCGGATGTACTAAGTGTAACTAAAAATGTGATCTTTGTGAATAATCAATTAATAAATGCGCAAGTAATATTCATGGTTAGTATAATAAATAGATAATAAAATTTTAATATATAGAGTGCACCATGGGTTATTATATGGATGACAATAATAATTGCCAACCTTGTCATAATAGTTGCATTAAGTGCACTAACAACCTACCTTGTAGTGAATGTCCTGTAGGAAAATATTACTCAGATGATTTTATGGGAAGAATATTAACGGGAAATGGTGATAAATGCAACTCTAATTGCATGATATTATGCGCAACATGTTACAATGGAAATAGTTGCATGAGTTGTCGTGAAGGATCTTATTTTAAAAAAAATCAAATTTTACCACCTCCCATTCCTGGACTCCCTCCTTTAAATAGTTTAGATGAAAGTGGTGATTGCATACTATGTGATGTGGCTTGTTTAAGGTGTAATGGTGAAGGACCTGATAAATGCTCAAGTATTAAAATTGAAATATAAATATCTTTATAAATAAAGTTAATTTATTTGATATAAAAATTTAAATATAGAATGTGCATTAGGATATTATTTAAGCTATGATTAAGGAACAGGGAGAAGAATTCTAGATGCTGACTTTGAAAGGTATGGAAAGTGTATAAAATGTCATTATTCATGTGGAAATATTTGTGTTAATAGTGATCCTTGCCGTATTTTGATAGTTTTTTAATTTAAATTTCTTTAATTTTTAATATAATAAAAAAAATATCAATAGCTTGTCCAGAAGGATAATTTGCAGAAGAAACAAGGAGAAGAATATTAAATACAGTGCCAGGTTGTAGTTATTGCAATTTAATATGTAAAAATTGCTCTGCTTAACAAAATAATTGCTAAGGTAATGTAATTTTCCATTATTTCACATTTTTAAACTTTAAAATTTTGATAGTTTGTAGTGAAGGATATTATAAATTAGATTCCCCTAGTCCACAAGGCATTAATGGAAGTAAATGTGTGAAATGCCACCAATCTTGTTTTATATGTTAAAATTCCGAAAGATGTGATAGTACATAAATTAATCCTTTAATATTAAATAAACATAAGATATACTATTCAATATTTTTATATAAGCTGCAGGATGTAAACTTGGTTTTTATTCCATTTCTACACCAGTATAAGGGTAGGGTCATTGTTAACAATGCCATCGTTTGTGCATAAAGTGTCAAAATAATTCAGAATGTGAAAGTAAATATTTATTTTTCAATAATTAATTTGTAATATTTTTTTATTATCCAAAAATTTTTAAATCTATATTATTTTATATAATGAAATTTCATTTAAAGTGATTTCTAATTAATTATAAGATTTATTGTTTTTTTATTTATAGTATGTGCTGATGGATATTATTTGACCTCTGGAGGTACAGAAGGTCCATATGGGGCATAAAATTGTTCAAAATGCCACGAAACTTGTGAAACATGCTAAGACGGAAATGCCTGTCCAAGTAATATTATAAATATATTTGTAAAATCATAAAACCTATAGGAAATATTTCTACAAATTAGGATGTCCAGTTGGTAAATATTTAGATTAATTATAGTAAACTTGCTAAAAATGTGAACCAGGTTGTGCTAGTTGCTAAGGTCCTGGATATAAAGAATGCTTGTCATGTTTGCCAGGTAATAAAAAGAGTTTTATTGATTTTTTAGCTACTGATATTATTATACTTAATATAAAAGGATACTACTACAAATTTGAAGGGTATAGAAGAAATTTAGCAGGACGGGAAGATATAGATAAACTAAAAAGATGTTCACCATGCTCAAAAGAAGGATGTTAAGAATGCAGTAAGGATAAATGTTTAAGTAATTAATATTTTAGTGTAATATTATAATATATTTAAAATAAATATAAATTCTATATATTTAAAGAATGTAAAGTGGGCTATGCGGAAAAAAGAATAAATTTACCCAACCCAGTACTATATACAGTTCGAGGAAGAGTGTATGAAGAAATAAATTGCAATAAATGTGAAGAAGGATGCAAATATTGTATAGAAAGTGCTACAGGCAACTGTCTAAGTAATATTAAATATCTTAGATTATTATTGAAATAAATATTATGACATATAATATAGATTGCGCTGATGGATATTATATGGAAGCCTCTGCAACTAGAAGAAATTTAGATAGTACAACAACTCCTGTCATTGGATCTTGTATAAAATGTCATTCTACCTGTGCAACTTGTAGTAATTCTTAACCGTGTCATAGTAAACAAAAATAAATAAAAATTTATATATACTTTTATTTATAATTTTATATTCATTTGTTTTTTATATTAAGCCAAATGTCCTGCTCTATATTATTAAGATTCTCCTAATTCATGTGATAAGTGTGATAAGAAATGTGATTTTTGTTTAAATTCTCCCACAAATTGTACAAGTATCTACATTTATTATTTTTTTAACTCCCAAAATAATAAATAAGTAATTATATTGTTAAAAATAAATTAATCAGAATGTGCAGTAGGTTATTATATGAATTAATCGAATTAATGTATAAAATGCCATGAAACATGCTACAGATGTTCAGATGAATTGCCCTGTAATGAATGCCCAGCTGGAAAATATACATAATTATTTTTTAGAAGAAATTTATAAGATGGAGAGTAAATTAAATGCGATGGAAGCTGTAGAGAAGAATGTGGTTCTTGTGATAATAGTCACATTTGTACTAGCTGCAAAGAAGGATTTTATATGCAAAGCGTATATAGAAGAGTATTATTAGATTAATAAGGGGAATGTATAAAATGCCATGATTAATGTTTAAGTTGTAATGATTAATTTCCTTGGAGTTGTTCAAGTAAATTATTTATTAATCAGTTCCTAATCATGATTTAACTATCGATTAATATATAGAATGTGCAGAAGGATATTATATAAATTATTAATCTAATGATGGGGGTAATAGGAGAATATTGGAGGCTGATTTTGAAAGATATAGTATATGTGAAAAATGCCACCCTACTTGTGTTTATTGTTTAGACGGATCACCTTGTTCAGGTATAATATTTGATAAATATATAATATAATAAATATAAATTAATAAAATACATTAGAATGCTAACCTGGATATTACAAATCCTTAATTCCTCCTTCAAGAAGAATACTAGGAAATGGAAATGAATGCATATAATGTTCAAAAGTGTGTAGTCTTTGCTAGGAAGCCAATAAATGTTTAAGTAATTAAAATCTCTTAAAGACTACTTTATTATATTATATATAAATATTTAAATATTAAACTAAATTAGAATGCAAAGAAGGTTACTATTAGAATAATACAAAACCATAGAAGGGCACACTGAATTGTTTTAAATGTCATGAATCATGTTTATCTTGTAAAGATGACTCACCTTGTGGCAGTATATTAATATTTAACTGTGAATTATGAAAATTGTTCATTTAATATCTTTTTATTAAGTTTGTCCTATTGGCTAGTATAATTAAATTTCTGGAAATCTTTCCGATTAGCCTAACTGCTAATACTGCTACCCTACATGCTAAACCTGCATAGGAGAATATGAAGATCAGTGTACAAGTAAAAAATATTATTCCTTGATAAGATTATAAATGAAATGGATCTTAGATTCTCTTATTAATACTCTAATCTAAATACTCTAAATTATAATAAATAGAATGTATTGGTGGATATTTTCCAGATTCTTTCAGAAGAAATTTATTTCCATAGTTGCCAGGTTCTTAGTAGTCATTTTTTAAATGCAAGAAATGTATTGAAGGGTGTAAAACTTGTACTTTCCCATTTTTCTGTGATTGTAAATTTTCATTTTTGAAAACCTTAAATATATCACAAAATAATATTTATTTCTAATTTAGCCTGTAAACCTGGGTATTTTGTCAAATAGGGTACTAGGAGAAGAAATCTCTTCGAAATAATAGATTGCGCTAAGTGCATGAATTATTGCGAAGTTTGTACCGATGACTAAAGTTGTGGAAGTAGAAATATTTATATATTAAATTTCAGAATCTAAAGTGATATATTAAATTATTAAAGAATGTTATGAAGGATTTTATTATGATTCTGTTTAAAAAAAATGTGTAAGCTGTCATCCTTCATGTCCTAGATGTTCTAGTTCTTAACCTTGCAATTGTAAAATTCTATAAATTTTTATTTATTAGTTTCTTTATTTATTGCCTTTTAGAATGTTTGCCTGGGTAATATGAAGAATCTCTCAATTGCAAAAATTGCAATCCTATTTGTTTATATTGTGATGCAGAAAATTCTTGTACAAGTAAATGTCAATTATTATAATCAAAATTTAATATAAAATTAATTTAATTAATTAAATAAATAAAAGGATGTATGCCAGGATTCTTTTATCAAGTTACCAGTATGGTAACACCTAATAATTGTATAAAATGTCATGAAAGTTGTGAAACATGCATAGATGAAAATCCATGCCAAGGTAAAATTATTAGATTTTATTTAGTTTTTAATTGTATTGTAATTTACTTTGCATAGTTTGTCCTTTTGGCCAGTATTAAAGCGAATGGTATGAAGGTAAGACTGGACCAGGAAGGCGATTAGCTACGCTAGTATGCAATTAGTGTGCTAATAATTGTTCTTCTTGTGAAGATATCCAAACTTGCAAAAGTATAAATTTAAATATTTCGCACTCATAAAATTAAAAATTATATTAAATAAATATAAGCATGCAAATCTGGATATTATTATGAAATATCTGCTACAAGAAGAAATTTGGCAGTGGAAGGAAAAGATTGCTATAGATGTCATGATAATTGTATTTCTTGTTATGATAGGTTCACTTGCGAGAGTAAAAAATATCATATTTATCTCTATTGAAAAATAGAATCCTTAATATATTATATTTTTTAGGATGTAAAATAGGATACTATTTTATGAGCGGATAGGGTGGAGATGGTAACTAAGCAACAGATTATGTAAATTGTGTAAAATGTCATAGTTCATGCATTAATGGGTGTGTCGATAGTGAACCCTGTTCTTGTCCTTAGAATTGTAAAAAATGCAAACTTGATAATTAAAACTTGGTTTGTGAAGGTATTTATATCCATACTAAAATAGGTTATTCTATAATATTTTTAACTTCAGTTTGTTCTCCTGGATACTTTTTAAATTCTAATGTTTGTACAAAGTGTTCTTCAGTTTGTAATGAGTGTAAAGATTCTCCAGAAAATTGTACTTAATGTGCTGCTGGGGCATTTAGAAGTATGATAAAACCCTAGTGTGATTGCTAATTAGGTATATATCTATATAAATAAATATGAAATTAAAAATAATTTATATTTTCACAATGATTAATTTGTTTTTTGTATAATATAAGGATATTATTCAATCACTTAATCTAATGATTGTATAAAATATGAATGCCATTAATCCTGCTTGACTTGTTCTGGAGTTTCCAAAAATGACTGTGAGACTTGTTCTTAATAGAAAAAACATGAGCCAAAATAAAATGGAGGAGGGAAATGTGTTTGTTCCAATGGATATTATTAATCTTAGTAAGATTGTGTTAAATGTCCTTATCCGTGTGAAGAGTGTAAAGAGTATGAAGATGTAATAACATGTACATCTTGTGTAAATTTAGAAAATAGAAATAATGATGTTAGATGTTCATGCTTAGAAGGATTCTTCGATAACGGATAAAAATGTGAAGGTATTTAATAAATATTTATCACAAGTGTTTAATTCTAATACGAGTTATATATATTTTCATAGAATGTTCTAAAAAGTGTAAAAAATGTGAAAATAAAGCCACTAATTGCACAGAGTGCAGACCAGGATTGTTTAGGAATATGGAGGATATTAAATGTGGGTGCTTAACAGGATATTATGAAGGAGAAATTAATTGCATTAAATGTAGCTCATAGTGTGAAAGTTGTTCTATTTCTGATTTGTGTGATACGTGCAGAAACAAAGATTTTTGCCTCCTCTTTGCTAAAAAGAAAACAAAGGACATTTCTCATTAGATACTCCTACTGGAAAATAAGATAGAAGTAATACAACTTATATAATTAAAATTTAGCATTTTTTTATAATAATAATAATTATATGTAATGAAAAGAATGTGATAAAAAATGTGAAGAATGTATAGATAAAAGTAATAATTGTACTATATGTGCAAGTGGAAAAAACAGATCCCCTGCCATACCTGTATGCGAATGTAAGCTTGGATATCATGACAATAATGGGCAGTAAAGGGATTGTGAATTATGCCCTCCAGAATGTATATCATGCTAGTCATAAAATAATTGTACATCTTGCAAAGATGATTTATTCAGAAAATTAAATTTATATACCAGATAATGTGAATGTATCCCAGGATATAAAGAAGTTTATGGAATGCTACAATGTTAAAAGTGTTATTCCTATAAGGGTTAATGCCTTTTAGTTTGTCCTAAAAACACTAAACAAAATGAAAATAGATTTACTTGTGAACTTCTCGATTATTAGTTTTTAGACAACGTTGTTTTAATTTGTGTGTCCTCAACTGCTATTGCCCTAATTATAATAGCTGTTTGGGTTGTATTAAATTTTGTTTTAGATAAGCTATTTTCTAAATTTTATGGAAATTCAGAACCAGGAATCAAAAATAAAAATTATAAAGATTTTGAAGAACAATCTAATGAGTAAGAAGACGAGGAAATAGAAGAAAGAATACCTTCAATTAATAATGATGTAAGTAACAGAAAATTGTTTCAATGAAATGATTCTAAATGAGAAATAACCTTATTTATTTTAAAGATTTAGAATAATTTGATTTTTTTAATTATATAAAATATTAATGATAAAATATAAAATAAAAAATTTTTTATTATAAAATAGGTATTTCAATAATTAGCAATTATTATATATATATATTATAATATTACATAAATTAAAAATAAGTAATTATGTAATCCCATTATGATTTTTTATCTATATACTTAATATTAGGAAGCATATTATAATTATTGGTATATTGATTTTATATCACTTTAGTGTTAAATTTTTATAGTTTTATAATTTAATATAAGCTATTTATAAATATCAAAATTATATATTAATATTTCATTATATTTTTAATCATCATTTTATTCTATTTTATTTAGGTTATATATAATTAAAAAAAATATAAGATTTTTATTTATTCATTTTATTTATATATCATTCATTCATATTATCCTTCACTTTGTTTTTTAATAAAAATGAAATTAAAAAATTACATTTATTAGTTAGAACAATTTTTAATTTTAATTCACTAAAATTTGATGTAAAAGAAAGATAAATTTTGATTATGAAAGATAATATTTTTATATTATTAACAAAATATATTCTACCATAATATATCAAATTATTAATATTTGCTATATGATTTTATTAGAATTTTTTGATAGCAAACTCTAAAGTAATTATTTAATATGTAATTTTAATGTAATTTGAGTTATATATTTTAATTTATGTATTACTGATATTTAATCTATATAGACAACAAAAAATATAAAAATTAAATAAGAAAATAATTAATTAAATTTAAAAAAAAAAAAAATATCTCGCACTATTTTTTTTAAATATAAACGCCGCGTTTTTAAAATTTAGAAATAAATATCATTAATAATTATCTATGACCATATAATATCGCTATATTTTTGTTTTGCTAATAATATAGCTATCATTTTTATCTGTGAAAGGAAGTAAAATAAACTATTTAATATTTTCTAATAATATACCAATATTTTTATTAATTTAAATAATTTGCATAGGTTGTCCAGATGGATAATATGAACTAGCTTTTAGAAGAGTTTTAGAATTAGGTGATGGGTGCGCCTACTGCCATTAAATTTGCAAAAGCTGTGCAGATTCTGAGAAGAATTGCATATGTAAACTAATTATTTTGCATATCCTATTTAAGTTAATTAAAATAAAGAATATTATTATTTTAGTTAGAATTTATTTATAACGCTACAATATATATAATCAATAATATATACATATATTATTTAAAAATAAATAGTTTTATTAAAAAATACATATTTTGTATTATTTTTCAGAATGTTCAGCCGGTTACTATAAGGAAGAAGAACTATTTCGTAGACGTAATTTAGGAATTATGAATAGCCCATGTTATAAATGTCACGAAACATGCTTAACTTGCTCTGATAATAATAGATGCAATAGTAATATTTATATTAGTCTTAGAATATTCATATTAATTAAACTTAATAATTATATAGATTCAGGATGTAAAGTAGGATTTTATGAATTAATGGAAGCTGGTGAAGGACAACATAACTGCGGGCAATGCCACTATCTATGCGAAGCCTGTGAAAATGACTAATAATGTTTAGGTAAAGTTCAATTTTCTAATTTAAATTAAATATGTCATATGATTAATGCGTAATAATTTTTATTTTAACTCCTCAAATTTTACATCAATCAAATTTCTAATATGTTAATTAAGCATTAATATTATGGTTTTATGATTCAAATGAATATAGAATCAAATTAATAAGATTAAACTTTATTCTATAAATATTTTGTATAGCTTGCATTGATGGTTATTATTTAACGGGAGTAAATTCAGGAGTAATAGGGGCTTCTAATTGTAAGAAGTGCCATGAAAGTTGTGAAGTTTGTACTGATGATTCTCCTTGTTCTTGTAATTAATAAATAAATTTTTAAGTATGGAATTTTAGAATTTAATTAATTGGAAAAACTAAAATTTTAATAATAAAAAGAATGTCCTATTAGTTAATACGTAGACGAAGAAACAGAATTATGCATGCCTTGTAGTAAAGGATGCGCCACTTGCAATGGACCATTAGAGTGGTAATGTTTGTCTTGTTCAGTAGGTAGAATATTTATCAAAAACTTAAATCAAAGCTTACTTTTTATTATTATAAAAAGGATACTATTATAGATTTGTTCCATCAAGGAGAAATTTGTAAGGAAGAGAAAGTCTTACACAAGAAAAGGAATGTGTTCCATGCACATAAACAGGTTGTAAAGAATGTTCTGAGTTTAGATGTCTAAGTAAATTCTATTATTTAGTTATACAAACTTAATCATATTTTTATTCCATTATTTATGTCATAGAATGCAAAGTTGGATATTACGAAAAATTGTTTGGAGAAGAAGAAGAAATAGAGCCAGGACTATATATGATCAGAGGCAGAGTTTTATAAGAAACCGATTGTGTTGAATGTGATTCTGGTTGTAAAAGTTGTTAAAAATATGGTTGTTTAAGTAAATAATAATTATTTTGTTTTCAATATAAATTTAATTGTTGGAATTTTTTTCTTTCCTAAATTTATTATTAATTAATTTAAATATAAATCATAAATACGCATTAAAAACAAAATACTGATTTTAATAATAGGTTGTTCTTAAGGATATTATTTCTCCCCTTAACTTGAAAGAAGGAATTTAAGTATAATCTTAGGAGAGTGTTTTATTTGCCATCCGACTTGTGCAACCTGTTCTAATGACCTACCATGCGAAAGTAAGATTTTTAATATAGTCTAATATTTTAAGATATTCCATACATATATTTCTTTTCGTAGCCAAATGTCCTGCTTAATTCGTATTTGTTGAAGATGAATGTTTAAAATGTGATATTAAATGCGATCTATGCGAAGAATCAGCTACTCAGTGCACAAGTAATTAATTTAATATAAACTTCTTAGTTAATATTATATATATCTAATTTATAGAGTGTTCTATGGGATATTATATGGATGAAAATAATAATTGCCAATCTTGCCACAATAGCTGTTCTAGTTGTACGAATAATTTACCTTGTAATGAATGTCCTGTAGGAAAATATACAGCCTAAGAATTAGAAAGGAGAATATTGGCAGATGAAGATTAATGCAATGCCGATTGCATTAGAGGATGTGCTTCATGTTAAAATGGAGATAGTTGCACAAGTTGTATGGAAGGGTATTATTTTTAAGAAGATGAACCGAGGAGAAGAAATTTATAAGCTTAAAGTGGAAATTGTTTAGAATGTGACGAAGCTTGTTTAAGATGTAATGGTTAAGGACCTGATAAATGCTCAAGTATATTAAAATAATTTATTAATTAAGTCTACTAATTATTTATGTATTTTATTTAGAATGTGCAATGGGATATTATTTAAGTTATGAGTTAGAAATTGGTAGAAGAATTCTAAATGTCGATTTTGAAAGATATGGAAGATGCATAAAATGTCATGAATCCTGTGGAAACATTTGTATTAATAGTGACCCTTGTGAAGAAGGTATACATATAATTAAACAAGTTAATTCTCTCTTTACTTATTATTAAATAAACAAAATAGAGAACCTGTGTCCTTAAGGATAATTTCAAGAAGATACAAGGAGAAGAATATTAGATTTAATGCGAGGTTGTAGTTATTGCAATTTAGTATGCAAAAATTGTACTGATTTTCAACAAAATTGCGATGGTAATTTAATTTTTCATTTTTTTGTACTATTTTTGAAAAATATATTATCGTATAGCTTGTTCTGATGGATATTATAAAGAGGAGGAAGATCCAATGAGACGTCGATTATAAACTATACACGGAAGTAAATGCTAGAAATGTCATCCTTCATGTTTATATTGTGAAGATTCTACAAAATGTGATCGTAAAATTTACACATTTTTTTCTATTTAATCAGTTTAACATGCATTTAAATCCTTTCTTATAGCTGCAGGATGTAAACTGGGATTTTATTATAAGTCTAATCCATAATAGGGATAAAATCATTGTTAATAATGCCATTCCTTATGTATATTCTGCACAAATAACTAAGAATGTTAGGGTAAATTCATAAATTCTAAACATTAGTTTTAATTTTAATTCCATTACTTTAATTCCTCAATAATTGCATTTTATATTACATTACTTCCTTAATATTTAAAAAAACAGTAACAAATTCTAATGAATTATAAAATATACATTAATAATGATTTAGAATAAGTAAATAAAAGTTAATTTTTTCTATTTTCTAAATATTATAGTGTGTATTGATGGATATTACACAGTATTCAGAGGAACTTAAGGCCCAGATGGTGCTAAAAATTGTACGAAATGCCATAAAACTTGCGAAACATGCGAGAATGGAGATCCCTGTTTAAGTAATATTAAAAATATATTTCAAAATTATGTAAAATTATTGAAAAATTTATCTATAAATTAGGTTGTCCTGTTGGAGAATATTTAGATTAAGAAACTGAAACTTGCAATAAATGTTACGATGGTTGTGCTAGTTGTTAAGGCTCTGCATATAATTAATGCTTGTCATGCTTACCAGGTAATTAATTTGGTATGATTGTAAAATATGATTCGTTTATTAAATTTAAATTCTAAATATAAGGAAACTACTACGAATTAGAAGAGTTTAGAAGAAATTTAGCTGGGCGTGAGGATTTAAATAGCTTAAAAGTTTGCAAACCTTGTAGATATGAATAATGTTAAGAATGTAGCAAAACTAAATGTTTATGTAATTATAAAATCAATAAAATGTCATAGTATAATTTAAATATACATATATATACTTTTAATAAAGAATGCAAAGTGGGCTATGCTGAAAAAAGAATAAATTTACCTAACCCAGTTCTATATACAATTAGAGGTAGAGTATATGAAGAAGTAAACTGCATTAAATGCGAGGAAGGATGTAAATATTGCATAGAAAGTGCAGTGGGCAACTGTCTAAGTAATATTAATTAACCCCTATTACTAATTAAATTTTTATTATAACATATAATATAGATTGTGCTGATGGATATTACATAGAAGGTGTTCCCAGTCGAAGAAACTTAGATACTATAGATCCTCTCATTGGATCTTGTATAAAATGTCATCCAACCTGCGCAACTTGTTTTAATTCTTAACCATGCCATAGTAAATAAATACATATATAATTAATATAAATTTATTTATTTAGAAATATAAATTTATATAAAGATAAATGTCCTGCTCAATATTATTAAGATTCTCCTAATTCCTGCGATAGATGTGATAAAAAATGTGATTTGTGTTCAAATTCCTCCACTAATTGTACAAGTATCTATATTTATTTTTTTAACTCAAAAAATAATAAATAAGTAATTATATTATTAAAACAAATTAATTAGAATGTGCAGTAGGTTATTATATGAATAAATCCAATTAATGCATATAATGCCATGAAACATGTTACAGATGTTCAGATGAATTGCCCTGCAATGAATGTCCAGTTGGAAAATATACAAAAGAGCTGAGTAGAAGAAATTTGGAAGAAGGAGAGGAAAATAAATGCAATGCAAGCTGTAAAGATGAATGTGCTAAATGCAGAAATAAATTTAATTGTACAAGCTGTAAAGAGGGATTTTATTTATAAATTAATTTCAGAAGGACACTATTAGAAGAAGAAGGATAATGTGAATCATGTGCTGCTGAATGTCTTAGTTGTAATGCCTAGGGTTCTTAGAATTGTTCAAGTAAATTATATATTTATTTATTTATTTATTTATTTATTTATTTATTTATTTATTTATTTATTTATTTATTTATTTATTTATTTATTTATTTATTTATTTATTTATTTATTTATTTAATACCTATATTGATGTTTAAACTTTAATTAATCATTTTTTTAAACAATATGACAGAATGTGTAGATGGCTATTACTTAGATTATTAAGTGTTTGATAGGAGGATGTTAGATGTTGATTTTGAAAGATATGGCCAGTGCTAAAAATGTCACCCTACCTGTGTTTATTGTCTTGATGGATCACCATGTTCAGGTATGTTTTTTGTTAAATTTATAATTTTATATTTCTAAAATAAATATAAAATTATAGATTGTTAGCCAGGATATTATAAAGAGTATGCTCCTCCTTCAAGAAGAGTTTTAGATGGAGATGGAGATGAGTGTATGATATGCCCTTCAGTGTGCAGTCTTTGCTAGGAGGCTAATAAATGTCTAAGTAAATTATTTATATATACACTTATTAATATACTATAGAAATATTAAAAATTTGTTCAGAATGCTAAGAAGGTTACTATTTGAATAATAGCAAACCATAATAGGGCACCATGAACTGTTTCAAGTGTCATGAATCTTGTGCTTCTTGTACAGATGATTAACCTTGTGGAGGTATTAATTTTGTTTGTATAGTTTTAAAATATCATAACTTATAAATAATAGAATGTCCTCTTGGCCAATTCAATGAGATTGCTGACAGAAGAAACCTTTAGAGTGAGCCTAATTGCTAATATTGTTATCCTACATGTAAAACATGTATAGGATAATATGATGATCAGTGTACAAGTAATTCATATGAATATAAAATACTATGTTAATTCTATATAATCTAATTATATTATTATAATGAATAGGTTGTGCTGATGGATATTTTAAATAATAAGAAAGAAGAATTTTATCTAGATAATTAATACCCTCATTTAGATGCCAATAATGTTAAGAAAGTTGTAAAACTTGCGATAACCCTAGAGGCTGTAAAAGTAATAAATAATACAAATTTTATAATAATTATTACAATCTAAAGAATATGTTTAATATAGCCTGTAAGCCTGGATATTACGCAGAAGAAAACGAATGGAGAAGAAATCTCTAAGAATCTGTAAATTGCAGGGAGTGTATGAAATATTGCGAAATTTGCAATAATAACGATAGTTGTGATAGTAAGATATATAATATTTATTATAGAAAATATAGAATATAGTCATATATATTTAATTATCAAAGAATGTTACGAAGGATTTTATTTTGATTCTGATGAAGAAAAATGTGTAAGCTGTCATCCATCATGTCCAAATTGTTCTAGCTCTTAACCTTGCAATTGTATAATGCATTAATATTTTTTTATTTTTTTTTATTTTAATATCCATATATAGAATGTCTCCCCGGGTAATATTAAGAACTACCTAATAGACGAGTACTATTAGCAATAAATTGCTAAAACTGTAATCCTATTTGTTTATACTGTGATAGTGAAAACTCTTGTACACGTAAATCTAAATAATTTTCATTAGTATTTAATATTATAATCTCCCTTATAATATTATTAGATACATTTCTATTTTTTTAGTATATATTTATAAATTTTGCTAATAAATATAAGTATTAAAATCAGATTTTAGATTTTAGATTTTTACTAATATTTTATCATTATTAAAAATAAGAAAAATTATAAAAATATTCTAAAAATATAAATTAATTTTTTGAAAGGATGCATACCTGGATACTATTACAAAGTTGATAGCACAGTTACTCCAAAAATTGTATTAAATGTCATGAAAGTTGTGAAACATGTGTAGATGAAAAACCTTGCTAAAGTAAAAAATCATATTAATTTACATCATATTTATTTTATTTCTAATTTTCTATATATAGTATGTCCTAATGGGTAATATTAAAGTGAGTGGGAAGAAGGTATGGGAGGAAGAAGACGATTACCTACTTTGATTTGTAATTAGTGTGGAACAAATTGTGCTACTTGTGAAAATAGCCATATTTGCAAAAGTAAAAAAAAATAAAATTATTATTATAAATATTAAAAAAAAATATATAAATTATATTATTCAAATAATAGCTTGTAAAAATGGATACTACTATGAAATTGAGCCAACAAGAAGAAATTTGGTGGGAGGAGGTCTTAATTGCAACAGTTGCCATGAAAATTGCGTTACATGTTTTGATAAGTACACTTGTGAGAGTAATAAATATAACATTTCACTCTTTTGTATAAAATTAAATATACTAAGAAACCATTTATAATTTTCCTATAGGATGTGTAAAAGGATATTATTTTAACAGTGGATAGGGTGGAGGTGGTGAACTAGAGCCGGATTATATCAACTGTGTAAAATGTCATATTTCATGTAAAAATGGATGTGTAGATGATGAACCTTGTTAGAGATGTGGTTCTGGATATTACGATTCTCTAATAGATGAAGGTTCAGATGATAGAAGAAGAGTACTTTCTTCTAATGTACCAGAAGGGTGTTTACCTTGCGATTCAATTTGCTTAAAATGTGAAAATAATAGATCTTGTACAAGTAATATATAATTTCATTAGCGCTGATAATATTATATGAGAAATAGTAAGAATTTATAAATCTAAACTATATTTTAGGCTGCAAAGATGGATACTATTTTGAAATAGAGTTAGAAGGTGATTAGTCTGGTCATGATAATTGTCATGCTTGTCCTCCAAACTGTCGTTAATGCAAACTAGATGATGAGACTATATAGTGTGAAGGTACAAATATTAAGAATAATATTTTAAATATATTATAGATCAATATATAAAATTATAACTTCAGTTTGTTCTCCGGGATACTTTTTAAATTCTAATGTATGTACGAAGTGTTCTTCTGTTTGTGCCGAGTGCGAAAACTCCCAAGAAAATTGTACTTAATGTGCTGCTGGGGCATTTAGAAATATGATAAAACCTTAATGTGGGTGCTAGGATGGTAAAATAGATAAATAAGTATATTAATATATTGGTACAATTTGATATTTTTATCTTTAACTTAAGGTTATCGTTCATCTACAGAGTCTAATGATTGCATATAAAATGCATGCCACAATTCCTGTTAGACTTGTTCTGGTTTTTCAGAAAATGACTGTTTGACTTGTCCTGTAGGGAGAACACATTTGCCCGGTGATGATGGAGGGGGATAATGTGTTTGTGCTAATGGATATTATTAATCTGGGTCCGATTGTGTTAAATGTCCTTATCCGTGTGAAGAGTGTGAAGATGCAGTAACATGTAAATCTTGTGTAAATTTGGAAAATAGAAATGAAGATGATGCTAAATGTTCTTGCTCAGACGGTTTTTTCGATAACGGATAAAAATGTGAAGGTATTAAATAAACATTTATCACAAGTGTTATAATTATATTCTAATACGATTTATATATTTTCATAGAATGTTCTAAAAAGTGTAAAAAATGTGAAAATAAAGCCACTAATTGTACAGAGTGCAGACCAGGATTGTTTAGGAATATGGAGGATGATAAATGCGGGTGTGTTTCAGGATATTATGATATTGGAGAAAATTATTGCATTAAATGTAGCTCATAGTGTGAAAGTTGTTCTAATTCTGAATTGTGTGATACGTGCAGAAACAAAGATTTATTGCCTCCTCTTTGTGAAAAAGAAAATAAAGAATATTTCTCATTTGACACCCCTACTGGAAAATAGGATGGAAGTAAATAAAATTGTTTAATTTCATATTTTATAATTATTAATTATATGTATTATAAAAGAGTGTGATAAAAAATGTGATAAATGTAAACACACAAGCAGTAATTGTATTCAATGTGTAAGCGGAAAAAACAGAAGCCCTACTCCTCCTTAATGTGAATGCAAGCTTGGATATCATGACAACAATGGACAGTAAAGGGATTGTGAATTATGCCCTCCAGAATGTATATCCTGCTAGTCATAAAATATTTGCACAGCTTGTAAAGAAGATTTATTCAGAAAATTGAACATATATACTGGAGAATGTGAATGTATTTAAGGGTACAAAGAAGTTTAAGGAATACTAGTATGCTAAAAGTGCTATGCTTATAAAGATTAATGTCTTTTAGTTTGTCCTAAAAATACTAAACAAAATGAAAATAGATTTACTTGTGAACTTCTCGATTATTAATTTTTAGACAATGTTGTTTTAATTTGTGTGTCCTCAACTGCTGTAGCAATACTAATAATTGCAGTTTGGGGGCTTTAAAATTTTATTGTTGATAAACTCTTTGCCAAATTATTTGGAAAATCTGAGCCAAAAAATAAAAATGAAAAATCAAAAGAATATGAAGAATAAATTAAAGAATAGCAAGATGAAGAAATGGATGGAGGTATATCACCAATTAACCATGATATAACTAATAGATAATGTATTCAGCTGAATAATTCCAATAATATTAGTAATATTCAAGAAGATTATAACATATCATAGATGGATTTGATATAATGAAATTTACATAGAAATAATAAAATATATTTATATAAAATTAATAACTTTTAAGATATTATTATATTTATTTTTAATAATTATATTTTATTTTAAAAATGCAATTCCATAGAGATAACTGTTAACTAAGTTTTTGTTTGATTAAAATATTATTTATTAATTCTTTTAAATTAAATAAAAATGTTATTATATGATTTTTAATTCTTTTAATTATATATTTTTATAATTAACCATGTTAATTTTTAAAACAAAACAATTAAATATTTTTTTTTAATTCCTTTCTAAATTTTGATATAAAGTTTATATTATATAGATATATTATGTAAATATATTATTTAATGTAATCATAATTATCTCATATGATTAATGCTATAATAGAAACTAATAGGCATACAGAAAAGATAAATAAAGTAGAAGATGAATCGGTTGCTTTTTAAGTAGTTGTTTATTACTAAGTGGTAGTTGTTGAAGCTTCTAATTCAAATTATTAAAAAAATAATTAATCAGAATTGTTTTAATATTAAAATAATCTATACCAACACATTTAGGGAATACTTCTTTAGGGATTTTAAGACTTACAGAACCATTTTTAGAGTGAATTGCTGTGAAATCTTTAGAGGTTTCGTGATAAGCAATAACTACTTTATTGTCTCCACATTTAATATCTTGATCTTCAGTACTAGTACCTTTAGTAAATTTTCTTTTAAATTCAATGGTGTATTTATTATTTTCATAGGTTCCTTTAACTAAAACACAACTTTGGTCTCCAGTATCTTTGATTGCAGCTTTAAAATCAGTAGTATGGCTAAAGAAAAATAATTTTATTAATATATTTTATTTATAAATCTAAAAAGTTACTAGTCTTCACAAGTAACTGCTGATCCATTGACTGGGAATTAATAAACATCATAATCTTTCATACTTTATCCAAGTCCAAAAGCGACCCATCCAGGATTAGTTCCAGTTATTCTAAAATACATAAAATCTAAATCTGCAGAATCTCCTCCCTTGCAATTAATAACATATTAAACTATTGTAAATTATTATATATTATTTACGGCTTCAAAGGTAAATGGCCCAACTGTTCCAGCATTTATGTAGTTTGGAGCTTAAAGGGTGATAGTAATATAACTTAATAATAAAATAACTTATATTTAGATCTTCATTATTATTATTAAATATTAATTTTGTTTTCTTTTGTTTTAATTTATTTTTTTTATTAATTAATTTGTTATTTAAATATTTTATATATTTATAACTATTTAAATAAGGTTGAATAGATGTAAAAAAAATATATAATTCTAATATATAATTAATAGATAAGTTTAATTTTAAATTTAAAAATTAAAAAGTGGTTCTAATTAAAAACGATTAAAATTTCTAATATGCGTATACATTGTATATTATTAAAACAATATCCCAATCTATAAATATGCTATAGTTATATATATTTTTTTTAAAAATTATATACTTCATTTTAAATATTAATTTCGATTTAGAATAATATAGTACCATATTATCAATTTTGGTTTATATTCTTTAAGATCATACTTGTTTATATATTTTATAGTTATCCTGTATAAATATTTTAAATGATTAAAATTATCAAAATCAGAAGATTATTTTTTTTACTAATTTATATTAATTTTCTTAAGGAAAGTCTTCTAAGTCGAAAATCATAAAGAAAATGAAAAAAATAAATATTATATATAATATAAATTAAAATATATTGTTATCAATGTTGTATAATTTTAAGGAAATATAATATTGTATTATTTTAACCCTCTATAAATAATCCTTATCACCTTATGTGAAGGTTATTTATTTGGTAATGTATAAATAATTAAAAGAAAATTCTGATTTATTAATACTTTAATCACAACTTTATTTTGGTAAATTATTAATGTTAGAAATTAAAAAAAAAAAATAATAAGAATTAGGAGAAAATAAATATTTTTTTTATATATTTAAATAAATTATAAATCAGTTAGTAGTAATAGAATATGCTAATTAAATTCTTTTTATAATTTAAATTTAGGTTAATTTATTGATGTAAAATAATATTTCTATATTAAATTATTATTATTTTAAAGTTAAAAAAGTATAAACATAATTATTTGTATAGATAATAGTTGTCCTACTATTTTTGATAATACATTTACCTATTAAGAAGAAAACAAATTCAATATTAGTAAAATAATTTATTACAGGTTAAAATTAACATAAATGTTGAATACTTTAAAAATAAAAATTAATAATATCTTATAAATTAATAATTTTAGTAATTTTGAATATGGTATTCTATTTAAACTCTATAGTGATATAAGAATAAAAACAATAAATGTATGAATTTATAAGCTTAGCTTTTAAAATTAATTATAACAATAACTTATATTTTCAGCCATTTTATATAAAAAATATTATTTTTTAATAAATTATTTCGATTAGCTATAAATTTTATATAATTTTAATAAAATATATATTAACTTATTTATTTTATTTATTTGTAAGAATTATATTAATTTAATATATTATTATGATAACTAAAAAAATTTTATGTAAACTGTTTGAATTATAATAAATAATATTTATGTATTTCATTAATTTTAATTTTAAATAATGTTAAGATATTTTATTATTTATATAAATAGTACTATGAGTTAACAAATTTAATAGTATTGAGGTTATTGATTTTCAAATACAAAATTAAAAATTTATATTATTTTAATCTAGAAATTATATATATATACTTATAATCTTATGTATATTTAAATTTTTCAAATCAATTATAATAACATTGATATTATTATAAATAATGAAATATTTTATATAATAGAATCTGATGATTTTTCAGATATATTCATGGTTCCAATAGAGTATTTTGTATGATAGGCATCAAATGTGAGAACTTTTGCATGATAAGCAAGAGAAATACTTTAAGTTTTAGTCTTATCAATAATATGGTCTTTTGTATCTCCAGTATTTAATTTTCTCCTAAATTATACATTCCATTCTCCAGTCTAGGTATCATACTTGCTTGAAGGATCTAAATAGTAGCTTTAAACATCATCAACAAAAGGAACACTTTATCTTGTAGAATATCTATCTTTCATTTATAAAATATTATTTCTATACTCAAAAGACACTAAATCCATATTATTCATATTATTTCCTAAGGCCATACTTATCCATCCTTTAGTAATACCTGTGATTTTAAAATGAATCACTTAATCATCATTTTAATCAAAAGCCTATAAAAAAATTAAATTTATAATTAAAATTGAATATTATCTATAATAGAAATTTTAATTATTACATAAAAGAGAGATAAAACATCATTTTGTATAGTTGTAACTTGTGTAAATTCTTTAGGTGTTTTACTAGCTAAATCAGAGGGCCCTTGCAATATAGCTGGAGGGTCTAAATTTAAAATAGAGTAGCATTTATAAATATATATTTAACACTAAAAATATTAATACCTACACAACCAGGATAGTTATTTTTAGGTATATTAAGACTTAGAGTAGCATAATTTGTGTGTTTTTAAGTAAAGTCTTAAGAACTATTATGGTAAACAATACCTATTTTATTGTATCCACAATTAATATCTTAATCTTCAACATCTGTTTGTTTAGCATATGGCCTTTTAAATTCAATAGTATACACATTAGCTTGGAAAGTTCCATTAATCAATGAACAGCTCTCATTTCCAGTATCTTTTGTAGCTGCAGTATAATCTTTGGAGTGACTAAAATTATGATTATTAATCAATTACAAATAATTTAAAATTTTAGCTAATTACTAATCTTCACAAGCAACATTAGTTCCGGTTACAGGGAATTGATAGACATCGTAATTTAGCATACTCTCTCCCATTCCTAAAGCTATATATCCAGGATTAGTTCCTGTAATTTTAATATAAATATTAGATTAGTCATTGACATCATTTCCCTATAGATATAAAATATTTTATAAACTATTTTATATAAATAATATAAAAATTAATATTACAGCTTCCACTTTGAATGGTCCTGCATTTCCAATATTTGTATATGTAGGAGCTTAAAAGGTAAGAGCTATTATACTTAAAATAAAAAATATTTTTCTTTAAATATTCATTTTGCTTTTGCTATTGCTTTTACTTTTTTTTTTTTTAATTTTTTTGATAATTATTATTTATTATATAATTAATAAAAATGGTATTAATATATCTTTGCAATAAAAGAAAAATATCTAGTTAATAAAAAGAGTATAATAAAATAAAAAACATTGTATTATATTAAGATTTATAGAATATTCGATTATACTAAAATAATATTCTAAAAAATAAAAAATTATATATTTCAATTATGATAATTAAAGACATTAGCCAATGAATAAATATATGTGATAATTAAGGTATATTATGACTCATAATTTACTTTGAAATCAATATATTAGATTTAAATTACAATAACAATTTATTCTATTTTCAAGAAATGTTATTATTGATATCAATATCATTTTTTCGCTTAATTATAGATTTATTAGAGTTAGAGAAATTAGTCGATAAATTTTAACTTTATATAAGAAATAATGAATATACCAAAAAAGTATAATAACATTTTCATTTTAAAAATATTTTATATTTACAAAAAATAGTATATAGAAGAATATGATTTAGATATTAAATATTCTATATTTAATAGAGGAACTATGTCTAATAAATATATAATAACCTACAAATTATAAATAGGTTAGGTATATAGAATATATGTATATTAGAACTATTTGATTGATATTAAATGATGCTTTTTTATAGAGTTTTTTAATCTAGGTTATATTTAAGTAATAACAAAAATCTATCTCAATAAAATTATTTTTTATTTTATTTAATTTTTTTAAAAACTATATAAATCTATAATTAAAAAATATAAAAAATGTATAGTTAATATTAGGCTAAGTCATCCAATATATATTTTAAATTTTAGAATTACTTTTAAAATAATTTTATTAGAATAATTGTTTATGCACTTAGGAATATATTGTGATATCAATATATATTTATTAAGAACTATTATTTATTTTTAATTATCTCAAAATTTTTGATTATTATGAATAATATATTAATAGAAAGGAAAATGGTACCTAACGAAAGTTTAGTTATTAATAATTAAAAGTACTTAAAGAAATATACCTAATTTTAATGTTATAAATAGAAAATAATGAATAATAATACAGGAGTAACTTTAAAATGCAATAAATATAATTTTTATAAGCAAAGCAATATTTTATGAAAATTTCGAAAATTATAAAGATCAATAGGAGTTAGATTAAGTAGTATGTAGTTTTATAATAAAATTAAATAAAAAATACATATTGATATAGATAGATAATATTCAACTGTTTTATGCTTGTATAAGTTATAATAATATCCCATAAATACACTTTTGATTATATATTTTTGCTATAAGAATTATTATTAAAAAAAATATTGCTTTTGTTAAAAAAAAATTCATGCTAGATATTTTAAGAATTATTTTTATATATACATTAGAGTTTTTTTTTAAAAAAATAGATTGAAAAACATATATATTATTATAGAAAAATCCTTCTTTTTTTTAGTTATTAATATGTTAAATGAAAAAAAATATGTTTTTAAAAAATAATCAAAATATATGTAAAATTCTGAAAAAAATAAAATAAAACAGAATTAATTTTTAGAAATTTACAATAATATTTTTTTTTTAAAGGGGGGGATCCTACTGTATGGTTTCTTGAAGAAATAAATATTTTGGTAGGGTGAGATAGTGTAAAAGCGGGTGACTCTTGTTACCCCCTATGGTTTTAATAAAATATTTAGGAGGCTATAGTTATCAGGAAGCCTGATAGTATAAATACCTATAGATGGAAAAATAAAATGTATTTCTTGCTATTCCCAAAAAGGAGAGATCTTGCAAAAACAGTCTTCGGGTGTAGCTGGTTTATCTGTATAAATAAAATATGCGATTCTTAACAAGATTTCATTAACTAACATGAAGATAATTCAGATATTAGCATATATATATGTACATAGATATGAACATGAAAATTCATTAAACTGGTACATATGTCTATTTTTTTTTTTTACAAAGTTACATATTAATTTAATTATAACGATTAACTTTAATATTTGATTATTTTTTCTATATAAAAAAATCGTATTTATATTAATCTATTCATTAAAAATATATTTTATTAAATTTTTATGATAAAAACAAAATTATTTTAATTAAATTCGTGTTATTATTATTTTGATTTTAATATTATTATTCTATCATTTATAAGTATATAATATTTAAAAATTAATTAAAAAATGCAAAATAAAAATATAATACATTTTTAAAATGAAATTAAACTATATTTTTTAATTAAATACTATGCTAAAGTGTATTATAAAGTAATATATTTTGAAAAATATAAATATATATTTCACATTATATATTATAATATATTATTTTAGGTATTTTACAATTTTCTATTATAATTTCATAGAATATATGTTGATTAATATTCTAAATATTTCAGTATTAAAAATATTATAGTGATATTGATGATGATATTAATAATAGGTAATATGTTTGAATAATAAAAATATCTTTTATTTTTAATATAAAACTAATATTTGATAATTATAGCAATATAAATTAATTATTTATAAAAATAAATTATTTAAATTTTATAAAATATTTAAGTTATAAATAAAGTATAAGTAGGATTAATAAAATGGCTTATTAAAAAATTTAATAAATTAATTATATTTAATTAAAAATTTACTAAATTAATTATATTTAATTAAAAATTTAATAAATTAATTTTATTTAATTAAAAATTTTCATAAATTTTATTATTCTATTAAAAAGTTGATGATTATGAAAGTAATTAATAGTTGACAAGTTTTCTTTTATTACAATGGATGTCATATTAAAAGATAATTTTAGTAGGAATGAGGGGTATTATTATTTCGTACATTTTTAGTGAAAAAAATTAGGAAAGTGGAGCTACTATATATTGCCAAGGGAAATAGATAAATCATCTTGTTTTTTGTAAGATTATATGTAGTATTTAATACTAATTATCTCATTCTATGGCTTAGTTAATTATTTTACGAACTCTTGATAAATTGAATAACATAGAAATGAACAAATTATTAAAGTAAAATAAACAACAAAAGGCAACAATACTATTTTCACAAGAAATAAAAATAATATATATACCAAATTTACAATCTACTTCTTACCATAGACAACACAATGTAGACAAGATAACTAAATTCTTTCCAGTTCGAGCCCCTCTGTCCTGGAACCGATAAAACCCATCTTCACTTAATAAACAAGCTTGTTGAAAACAGTTAAGAAGTTTAAAAGCCTTCGCCAACTCCTTAATTCCAAGAATCTGGCCTTATTTTGAAGTCATCTTTCCATAACCCTGCTGTGGACGAATCTGAACACTAAGAATCGTGTATCTTCTTAAAAAACGAATACATGGTCTTAAAAAGCCTCAACCACCCAAATATTGTGAGAGCTTTCGAATTCTATGAAAACTTACAAGTCGTTAATGATTATAAATAATGTTGCATGGTTTTGGAATAAGGATGGACAGATTTATAATAGTTTTTATTCTAAAAAGAAACCAAACTATCACTCATTAGAAATATATTTAGAGAGATAGCCCAAGGTCTCTAGTATGTGCACCTTCAAGGTTTTGCCCACAACGATATAAAATGTGGAAATATTCTAATTTTTTAAAATAAAGAAAATTAAAAACTTGAAGTTAAGCTAGCAGATTTTGAAATGTCTAGAGAAAAAAATTTTTTTACAAATGCCCAATAGCAAAAGAAATTTTGGTCAAACAGAAACATGGAATATGCTTCTCCTGAGTTGACCCAGCAACAAAGATCAAGATAAAACTGCCAAATTGTTGATGAATAAAGGGCAGATGTATTTGCATTCGGGATGATATTATACAAAATAATTTTTGGATAAATTCCCTTCACTAGAGACTAGGGAGGGGTAACAAAAATGATTCGATGTATAAATTTTTGGCGAAAAAACAATACAATCGATTTTGGAAAAATAGACTGTTTATTGACAGAAAAATTGAATAATATTAAAGAAAAGAAAGTGACACAAATACCGAATTATTAAAAAATTTACTTTAAGGTCTTCTAGCAGTAGATCCTAAAGAAAGATTAGATATGAATTAGGTAGTTGTTCACCCTTGGTTTACGTAATGATTTTATAAAATATTTTAAAGAGTTTCAATATATTAAACGTAATTCCTTGATTTAAAAATTTATTATATATATATAATATTATATGTATATTAAAAATAAAATATATAAATAAATGATATTAAATTAATAATAAAATACTAATATAATATACATCATAAATAAATTCATTTTATATTTAATATTAATTCATATATATTATAATTATGTTATTTTATTTAAAGTTTTCAATAAAACTTCTATAAGCCATAGTTGATCTTAATAATCTGTTCTATTTTATCAGTAATTTTAATAATAATAATATTCAAGAGTTTCCTCACTTAAATCTATTTTCATTATATATAATTAATAAATATATACTCTCTTTTGACTAACTTCCTATTTATTATTAATTAAAAATATTGTATTAAAGCCTCAACATTAAAAACAAAAGCTAATTTATAAAATATTAAGTTAAATACATTGAATTTAATTAAATATATTTAATTTCAATCTCTTTTATAAATTAACCTAGAAAATTATAGTATATTAATAGTCTTTTATAATCTATTTAAAATAATTAATATGATTTTTATCATTGTTTTTAATTCTTAATTTATTGGGAATATAAATAGTAAATATTGTAGATGATAGTAATAAACTTCCATTTTGAATAGTATAATAATTTATAATATTAATACTATATAATTGAAAAATAAAGTATTTCAGATTAGCATTTTTGTAAAAATAACAAGAATCTAATTAGAAATTATGATTTGATTTATTCAATAAGTTGCTAAATCAGAAATCAAAATATTCATATTAAAAATTATTTAGAATTATTTTCAACCCTAATTTTTTTTTTTAATTTCTAAAATGTTATCAATTAATGAAATTGCTTCCAATATGAAAACATACTCTAGATTATTTGGTAGTTTTATAGAAAAATAATTTTAGAGATTATAATAAAATTTAGAGCTTAATAAAAGTTCATTGAAAACTCTTTCTTTTATAATTTAATAAATTAATTCATTACTTTTATTGAAATCAATTATTTATGAAATAAATAGTTATAAATGCATGAAATTTCCTAAAAAACTATGACTGGAATATTATTTAATAAATAAATCACATATATCTGAAAAATAATTATTGCATATTCATTTATCTCAATTAAAATATAACAAAAACTAAAAAAAAATATAAATATATAATAAGTTAAAACAATTAATAAATTTTAAAATGATTATAAAATTACTTTTATTGTTTTTGATCGTTCATATTTCTCTTTTGCAAACATTGAAAAAGGATGATATAAAGCATACATTATTTTAAGACCGAGGAGTTTATAGCTGGTAGAGATAATGGGGCTCTCTCTATTAATATAATTAATTTTCTTAAATAGCCCCATTTGATGGAGGAGCCTACTTAATATATACTGACTCCAGTTCTTCAAAAAAACTAAAAGCAACTCCAATAGACAACGATGGATAAGTTACAGGTGGTGATATAATAATCCGAAGAAATACTGTTGCGTACGGAAGTGTGGTTTTAGATTGGGGACTGGTTTTATTATGCCAAAATGTGTATGCAAAAAATGACTTCTTCCTTTTGGGAATAACACACAAAGGAGAATAGAAATACCAAACAATTGTAATAGACAGTTCCGATCCCAATTAGGGATTTGTAGCAGGTAAACATTTGAGCTTTGCTTTAGGAGGAAGACTCGCTTATACTTCTGGGAAAATTACTGGAGTTTTTGGTATTTCGTTTGGAGGAAAGCAAGGAGAAGCTATTGTTGAATGGGATGCTGAAACAGGAAAACAGTTACAAGTGAGATAGTTTATAGAAAACCAGAACACCTTCGGCTTCAGGGCTAGCGGAACTGGGGAAAACTTGATTTTGGCTTCAACTTTGACTTCCAAAATTGGAGTAAAGTTATTGGAAAACAATGGAAATAACTCTAAACTAATTCACGAAATCCACTCTGACCAAATTACCTGGGGGGTAGAAGAGGTAACGCATTCTAATATGGGGAATCCTGTGCAGCTAAATTGCAACAAGTATATGTTAGCTTACTCAACCTATCCCGGCTAAACCTATATAAATGATAAATATGGTTTTAAGATATTCGATAAAGATGGTACCGTATTAAAAGAAGTAGTAATGGGGCTCGGACACCAAATAGGAGCCAGACTATTGACCGAAGAGCATGGGAAAATATACAACTAAAAGTACGGAGACAACATAGTGGTTGCCTATTATACAGGAGCTGTTAACTGTGCTTCGGATAACCCTGCCTTTTCAGTAAACGCCCGACCGAATAAGGCCTATATAGCTCTTTATGATCAGGATGGCAAGTCTCTGTAGTAGGAAATAGAAATAGATCGGACTTGGTTTGACTAATCCATGGACCTCGATCTGGTGAGAATGAGTGACGGAAGGGTTGCGTGGGCTAGTGTTATTGATGGAAAATTAGCCTTCATTGCTCTTCCTTCCCCTCAAGTATGTCCGACTAAACCTTGGCCTGCATGTAGATATTTGCAAAAGTTGATGAATCTATAGTGAAGAACCAGTAGGAAAAAAATGTGAGTTTGGGAGGGCTGGGTAACCAAGGTAAAAGTAATTTGAAAAAAGTCTCAAAAAAAGATGAAGAAGAGGGAGTTAATGTTCTTCTTATTGCCATTTTGAGCGTATCTTTCGTTCTGGTTTTATCAATTGCTGGGTTGATTGCCCTGCTGTGCTGCAAAAAGAAAAGCAGAGAATTGGATGTAAATGAAATCGAAAAAGACGAAGAAAATATTGGATCAGATTAAGGAGATGAAAAGGTTTCATCTTCTACCTTTTAGGAGATGTGCGGCCCCAAAAATTTGGAATTACAAAGCAATAACTTATCTCATATAGCTTCTAAATAGTCGTATCAACCTAACTCTCCCGAGCCTTAGCATTAGTCTCCTAAAACTGATAAACCGCTGATGGATAAATTTACAAATCTACTTAAATTTTGGAAATGAGGAAAATTTTTCATTTCTTCAATACTAAATATATTCACTAACTAATAACTATAAAATTATGATTTATTATTTTATTTTTTGCTATTTTAATTAAAATATTAGTCTTATTAAATTAAGATGATTTTTATGAAAAATATAATTTCTATATTTTCTATATTACAGGATATTGAAAGAAAATAATTCTCTCTAAAAATGCTTTTTTTAAATCAAATTTTTTTTAACAGAAATTTACTTTTAAATATACATATATACATTTTATTAATTATAGATATATATGTATATATATATAATGAAATTGCTTTGTAATTTACTTGTATATGCTAAATAAAATTAAATTTGTTATTAAATAGTAAGTTAAAATACCCAAAGTATTGATTCAGTCGATAATTAATACGTAAAAAGATAGCGAGATATTAATTAATAAGTAGTTTAGCTTGAAAATTAAAATTTTAAAAAAAAAAATTCTTAATAATTATTTACAACAAAAAAAAACAAAACAAACAAACAACAAATAACCATAACTTCTAAACCACAAATATTAACAATGTTATAAACCAAATCTTTAGTCGAAACACTTAAAGAAAGCTCAACATTTGACAAATTATTAGAAATTCTACCCAAACACCCCCTTTATCTTCCTAGCTTCCCTAAGGAATATAAAAAATTAAAGGCTATTACCAGAGACGAATAATAATTTGGAAATATTTATGAGTATGAGCATTCTCCCAAGGGAACCATTTATTCATTGAAAAGATATGACTTCAAATTTGAATAAATTAGTAATGACAAGACAGTTATTACCGAAGTATTCTAAGAATTATAAAACCAAATTGAAGTAATTTTTACAATATTATTTTCTAAATTTGTGATTTCATTTTTAAAGATTAATATAAACATTTAAAAATTTTCAGTTAAACTCCAAATGTCCCTCGATACACATTTTGGAAGTTTGTGGGTTCTTTTTCGAAAAAAGATCATCTACCTACTCTCTCTACGTTTTGCTAGAAAGAATCGAAAATAATCTTCAAAATGTCATTACTGAAAGAAAAGGATCTCAAAAATAATTCACTTTCAACGATGCTTTACAATTTACCGAACAAATGCTTTCTTTAATCAGTACTACTTAGGCCAATGGATACTATCCTTTAGACATGATGCCCAAAAACATCTTCATCACCAGCAACAAAGCAGGTCAAAAGATATACAAATCTTTAGGGTTCACAAACACCAAAGCCCACTATGTAGATGTTAATGAAAAGCCCAAAAATAATGTTCACTTTTTCCACGCTCCTGAAATTTAATATCTTAAAGAAAATCCTCAAACTGATGGAGGAGACTTGAAATATGATATTGAAAAAGCTTAAATTTATACTCTAGGAATTTCAATAATGAAGTAAATAAATATAAAAAATAAGATTTCAAAATAACTTGTGTATTTATATATTTTTTTTTTAAATCAGCTTTTGCTTATTGATGGAATAGCCCAACAGACCCATGAATGTAAAATTAGATTATAACCCATATGAACTTATCAACTGCAGTATTGGAGCCGATGATCACTAATGGACTCAAAACTTATAAACCAATATTGAATTTATTAAATTTATGTTTAAAAAAGAAACCCTTTCTCTCTAATTCTCCAATTTATTAAAACAAATGTTAAGTTATAGTCCCTATAACAGACCCTATCCCTTCCAGTTGCACATGACTTTCTTAATTACTTTCAAAAAATTATTCGTAGATTTTGAAGCTGCCGCTGTTTGTCTTAAATAATTATTAAGAGATGAACCCTTCTTAACTGAAGATGAAAAAGTAACTAAAAATTAATATTTTTGAACTATTTATGATTTAAAAAAACAATCTAAAATAATAGAAACATGGACCCAAAAATACCTATGCCTAAAAATTAGATGGATACGGAATTAAATTAAATGAAAAAGTAAGTGAAACTCTATAAAAACTTGGAGAATTCAATTATGAACACTCCTATGGAATAGAAGAAGACTAAGATTGGAAAAAATAATTGAAGGACTGTGTAGAATTGGGAGCCTTCAAATTAAGAAACGTAAACATAATTAATTTTATAAAAATAAATTATTTTATTATCTAAATATTAATTTTTTTTTATTTTTTTTTCATAGGGAAGTATTTATCTTGGATACTGGGAGTAAATAAATATTTTTTATATATTTAAATTATAATTCGTATATTTATATGTTTTTTTTAATATTTTAGAAATGAACTATAAAAAGGAAAAGGAAAATTAATTTATACAGATGGATCTATGTACGAAGGATTTTTCCTTGAGGGAGAAGCTAATGGAGATGGAAGATAAATCTTTGAAGATGGAACTTATTATATTGGACAATGGAAACATGGAAAAATGGAAGGATTGGGAAAAAGAGTGTACCAAGATGGAATTGTGTATAATGGTATATTTAAAATCATTTTAATTTAAATTTAAATTTAAATTTAAATAAACAAAATTTAATTATTAAAAGGATCTTGGTTGAATGGACACAAACATGGACTTGGAAGAGAGACCTGGGCTAATGGTAAGAGCTACATTTTCCTTAAATTTTTAAATGTTATTAAAAATTAAATATGTTTAAATTTTGCTAGGTTCTAAATATGAAGGAGACTTCGTGGAAGGAAAAAAAAAGGAAATGGGCTATTTAAATGGGAAAATGGAAATCAATATCAAGGAGAATTTGATAATAATCAAGTAATATTTTAGTAGAAAGTAAACTTATTAGTTATTTATTTTTAACATTGAATAAATTATAGATCAATGGATCTGGGGTATACATTTGGAATGACAAGAAATATTACAAAGGAGAATGGAAAAATAATAGAATGCACGGAAAAGGAGTATTAGTATGGCCTGGTAAAATAAAAATAACAATTCACTCATTACAAATAATCATACAATTAATATTTAATATATTAAAGATGGAAAATAATATGAAGGAGAGTTTGAAGATGATGCTTAATCTGGTTTTGGAACCTTTTTCTGGGAAGATAAAAGATGTTACAAAGGAGAATGGAAAAACGGAAAATATGTAAACAAAAGAATATAGAATTTTTAAATGTATTATTAGTAGTATTATATTTAACTTATAATATCATATTAGAATGGAGTCGGAGTATTCGTAGACGCTGAAGGTAACTTCACTAAAAAAGGAGAATACAAAGATGGAGAACTTGTAAAATGGCTTGACTAATGAAACTGATTTATTATTTTAAAGCTACTAATTAATTAAATAATTTAAAAAAAAAAAAATTAATTTAAATTTAATATTATAAAGACTAAAAACTTAAATAATATTTATACTATTAATATAAATTATTAAGTTTTTATATATTCTAATCTAATATAAATTTAAGAATGGAAAATTGTATAAATTAATGTAAGATAAAAAAATTTATAGAATGTATTTTTATCAGATCAATTTATTCCTATAGCTTTACAATCTCTCAAGATTAATGTGGGAAAAATGTTAATTCTTATATTATTTATTTTCAAACTATTTAGTAAATAATTAACTATTATGCAAAACTACAGGACTTGTTTTTTCAGAATGATATTTTTTTTAACTATTTTGTTCGTTAAGCGTTGCAGTATTTTTATTTAGTTTTATTTTAATAATTTTTGGTGTTTTTTAACCACTGTTGTTTTCGATATTGCTGTCTTGCTTTTATTATATAAAGAAGGAACCTTCAACGCTTAAAAACGGCTTTTTTTGATCTGATGTATTTTTTTCAATATATTAGTTTTTTTTAGTTTTATAGCCAGAATTCTATTAAGAATAAATTTATAAATCTGGTTATTTATAATGACTGTTTATCACACTTTAAATTTATTATTAAAATTCCTTTGAAATACTTTAACTTTTTAAATATGATCCTCTTTCTTTTAACCCTGCAATTTTAAAGGAATTATTAAAGTTTTCATTATTATTGATTTTAAGATCTCTTTTTTTCTAAAATATATTCCCCTCTTATTAGTTGTTTTATTTCCCTTCTTAAAAATGGTTTGATTAATTGTTACTTTTCGCTCTATATTTGTGATTCTAAAGATCAGATATAAATTTTTGTTTGCTATTATCAATGCTTATATCAGGAAAATCTGATCCATTTTTAAATCCATTATTATTACAAAATTATATAGACTTAGATAGATAGGATATCATATATTTGTTTTTTTTATTTACCAACAATCCATTTTCAATGGAATATTCATTAAAAACTGACTAGCTTTTTTCCTAAAAATTTAAATCTTTGCTGCTATCCTAGGGAGTTTTAAACATATTTTTAATATGTTAAATTCCTCCATAGTTGTAACAGTTTTTAGTATTTTAGATATTAAAGTTATTTTCTAAGGCAAGGTCGTACTGATTTATTTTACATAGTTTATTCTAATTTATATTTTTATTACTTGTTGATTTATTATTATTATTTAAATTTAACTTTAAACTGCTTGCATTGCAAGATTGCTGGGTATTTTTTATCATGGGCCTTTCTCTTTCTTCTATCCCCTTGATTTCAGACCTTTCATCGTCGAAACTGCTAATGCTGCTTTGGTTCATGATAGGAAGCTGCAATTTGGATGAACTGATTTCATTTTGGTCAAACTTTTGAGAAGATCGCTCAATATTTAACAAATACTATTTTTGACTAGGGGATGTATAGCCAGATGACTTATTAGGCTAAGAATATATGATGCTAAAATTATTATTAGAGTTATTACCATTGTTGTTAGAAGTAGAATTTTAATTAATATTTTAAAACTAAAATGTGAAAGGTGAAGATTTTTTATTTAATTTCTATTTGTTTAAATTAATCAACTTTTTATATTACGATATATTTATTGCATTTTAATCTTCATCTTAAGAATATTTTTGCATAATTTGTTCCAATGACAAAGGTTTTGACTACTGCAGCGTATCTACATTATTACATCTTACTGTATTATATGTATCAATTGTTTCCCTTATTACTGAATTTCTGGAAACAAGTGCTTTTATTAGTTGACATATATTCTACTCTGCATAATCTTAAATATCTTGTTGTGAGTATTTTTTGAACGATTATTTCATTTGTTAATAATAAAGTGCATCTATATCTGGCATTACAGATTATACTAGTTTTAATTAAGTTATAAAACATTGAAAGCAGTACGAGTAAAATTCTCTAATTACGATTTGGTTTGAAGTAACTCTCTAAGGCTCTTTCCAATATAAAAAATATTCCTTTTTCTTTTTATAGTAATTGCTATTTTTTTTTACTAATCTTCAGCTACTTTATATTTTTTAAATTAATTTGATTTTATTCTTTCATTTTTGGGCTGTTTTGTTCCTTACTTTTTTATAAACTTTTTTTTTGCTGCAATTCTAAATTATTCTTTAAAAGTAAAGCTCTTTATTAAATTTCTTGTGAAATTGATTCCCTGCTACAATTTTATGATTAATGCATAAAATTTTTTTTTCTAAATTAATTTTGTGTCCGAAAATTAATGCATCACTATCTTGCATCCCCTAACTTTTATTATTACTATTCTCATTTAACTAAAATGTATTTTTTGGAAATATCAAGCTAAACTTTCTATTTGAATTTAAATCACTCTTATGTCTTGATCCTTCTCTACTATTCAAGTAAAACTGGTCTTATTATTAATTTTTGCTATAATTTTAATAAGAAGTATTAGGTCTAGGTACATTAATATCAATTTCTTAAGGCTTTTATTGCTGCAATAATTCATTTATAGTTTTAGATGTTTGGTTTTCTTATTTTGAGTCTTATTTGTTTTGAAGAGAAAATTCCATATTATTTACAGGTATATGATTATTATTATTAGATTGATGACAAGAATGCGATTTTTATTTAGACTCTATATTAGACTATTCATTTTTTTAATCTTTTTTTATTCTTTGTCAGATATATTATCGTTTGAATACTTCCGTTTGAATTAACTTTAAAATAAAGATTATTAGATTTAATTTGCAGCCTGTTTGATAAAATCCCCGATTAATTTTCTCGTCCAATCTAGTAGACTATTGATAAGAAGGTTCATGAATTGATACTATTTTACATAAATATTTATGAAGTAATTTAAATTATAATAGATAAATATATAACTTATTTCAGAATCTTACTTTATTGCATAAGTTGTTGTGAATAATTTTTTAAATTTCTCTGACCTTTACTTGGCAGTCAATGGAGGCAAAAATTTGAGATATAGTTTTGTAATTCCAATCATTCTGCCATCTTCTTGTAATTAGTGTTAAAATTCAGGATTGATTTACAAAATTATTTCGTGACTTAGTTATTCAAAATCCCTTAAAAATAAAATTATATCAATTCACTGTTTTATGCATCTTAAGTGATTGCCCTTTATTTGACAATTTAGATTTAAAATTGGTATAAAAGAATATTATGTATTAAATATTATAAATGAGAATTAAATTTAAAAGAACATATATCTTTATAGTTATTTACACTCTTTATTCTTTAGATACTTTTCGAACATTAAAACATATATCCAAAAGCTATTATTCTTTAACTATTCTTTAGTTTTCATTTTTTTTGCTTTTAGGATTTCAGTAAGTAAAGATTTTTATTACTGTATATTTGAATCAATGGAATTGAATTTTTTTTTTAAATTTTGTTAAATGATTATTCTTTCTATTATAGATTGCTTTATTTAATTCATAGTGCTCTAAAAGTATTTTTTTTGTTTTTTTTTTTACCTAATTTCTTGTAATAAATAATTATAATATTATTAGTGTGAGTATTCCTGATTCCTAATTATTGAATAAAAGAAGTCTTGCACTGAATTTAATTATTCCATAACTTCATGTGTGTTAAGTGAAAGAAAAGTATTATCATTACCAATAACTAATGCAATAAAGTATAATAAATATGAATAGGTTTGTTTAGAGAACCTTTTAAAGTATTGAATAAATTTTATGATTTTGAATTTTAAAATTTAAAATTTATAAATATAAATAAAATTAAAATAATATTTTAAAATATATTCAATAACTGGATGATTCCTATAGTAAAAATTAATTAGAGAAATATATTATTTTTGTAAATTACTATTTATTATATTATAATTCAAAAATATTATAATTTTAAGTACATAAATCATTTTATTATATTATTTAAAAACTAAGATATAGAGAAGGTTTTAATAATAGTGAATATGATTCGACCCAGATAGTTTTTATCGAAAATTAAAAGGAATGCATCTAATAAAATGTATAAAATGGGTAAAATCATTGATATTTTATTGATAAATCTAACATATTAAATTAGAAGAGTTATTTTATATAAATTAATAGATGATAAAGAAACCATATTCAGATAGTAATCAAACTTTTAATCAAAGGGTTTGGTGTTGGAATATTTTCTTTAATAGTAGGTACAGGCTAATTATTAAGCTAAACCCATTAGTCTTCTTTTTAATCATTGATTATTTTAATTAGGTCTTAAAATTTATACATAGTAAATACAAACTGAAAGTGATAGAGAGTAAATAAAATAATTTATTTTAATTGTATTCCAAAAACTATGTTTATTTTAATTTCTTTGTGTTTAGTATTTTAAGAAAATAGTAGAGAGATAAATAGCTTGGAATATAGGAGGGGTAAATTATTCTATAAGAATATTTAAATTAGAAGGACAATTAGTAAAATAAATGAGTTAGTAAAAATGAATTAGACTAAAGCTGTTATTAATTAAAAATTTAATATAAAGTAAGTGTATAAAAGAATAATAATTTATGAATTGTTAATAAAATTATTAAAAAATTCACATTTTTTATTAATTAAATTATGATGATGATTCGAATAATCTCTTATTAAAAAATGTTTATTTATATTAATATATTAGTATTAGTATTAAAAGTTAAGGAAAGCCTCTTCACCACAAATAAATTTTTACATCTATCTACTTAATTAAGAAAAAACAAAATTATTTACAGATTTTAATATATAAAAAGAAAGCAATATATAATATTGTAATATATTTATTACTTCTATCAATAAATAAATAAAAAATAAATAAATTCTGATAATATTATTTATTTAGCTAAAGAACTTAAAAAGATCGAAAAAGAAAATAAAAAATAAGTCAAAGTTTTAAAACTGTTAAATATGTTGCAAAGAGACTTCTACGAATACGATTACATTTATAAATATATTCCTAAAACTGATATGGTTACATTTTAGGTAGATATGTTTTAAAAAAATGTTTTGCACTCAATTACCTTTGATAAAGAATAAGCTGTAGATTTAAATTAACACTAGGCAGGTCAAAACATGAAAGTTTTAGGAACTTTAGGAGTTTCTCTGGCTTTTATTGTAAACTAATTTTTATTATTTAAATATATTTCATAAATTATTTATTAAACAATAGATTTAATTTATTTTTATTAATTGTTAATATTAACTTTATCAGCTATTCCATAAAAGAATACCCCTTATTAAAAAATTGAGAAACCTTGGAAAAAGTTTTTCTGGAAATTAGGTTTATTCATTTTACCTGTTAGTATAGTGGCTGGTATCGGAGAAGTATAAATTTAAGGAATTTATCAAAAATTATATATTGATTCATTCGATAAGTATCAGAGATATAAATTAAATGGAGATGTTCACGAATTAAATAGTGAAGTTCCTTTGAATGACTAATACAGTTGATTTTATTTTTTTTATTGTTCTCATAGTTTTAAATTATATAAATTTAATTTATGGTTATTTTTATATTTAATATAGTTAAGATTTCCCCCTATTTATTATTACTATTTTTTCCTTCATAAATTTAACGATAATATACTATACAAAATTACATATGCAATAAAATTTATTTTTTAAAGAAGATTTTCATATACATATATAAAATTTATAATTCCCATACATTATATTTGATTAGTTTTAAATTTAAATTTAAAATCTTAGATGGGAGAGTTAATTTGTTTGTCATTTAAATAAAATAATTCAAGTATTGTCTATCCAAAATCTTTTAAATTCTCATAGTCTGGGTTTGGGAGCTTATTACTTATTGTTAGATTGGGAGTCGAAATTAATGGTATCAAATTTGTAGTAATTTCTAATGACTTCCTGAGTTTTTTGGCACAATTTTTCTAGTTTTTCACTTAATCTGGGAGTGACCATAGTTTTTTTAGCCGAAATCAAATCTTTGCATTCATTAACGAATTGGTCTACTGAGGTTTTGGAAAGTCCCTGGCCGACTTTGTTGTGCGCTTTGAGCCAGAAGGTGTACAGATTAAGTTCTGCCAAACTATTGAAATCCCATCTTCTCAAGTCGTGGACACAGGTGATTTCGATTTCATAAATGTTTCCCAACTCTTTCAGGGTTTGGAGAAGGTCGGAGTTGACATCGTGTTATTTTAAATTGAGGCAATCGCAAAGGAGCATCATTGTGGCGCACAGTCTTTTTTTTCTCAACATGAAGAATTCATTGACGACTTCAAATTGGTTAACTTGTCCTTGTCCGGGTTATTACAGAGAATTTTTCCACATTTCTTTGCATTTGATTTGCGAAGTGCAAATGAAGAACAGCTCGGCAATCAACTCGTTTTTCAAAATCAAGTTTGCTGTATTTTGCTCGACATTGTAGTGGAAGATTCTGATGAGTTCAGTGAGGAGAGAAAGCCCATATTTCAAAACGATATCTTGTTGCAAACTGATGATTTGTTTGATTTCTTCTTGCGAGTTGGTTTGGGCCTTCGAGATGATGCTGGTTGTGACTCCGGGGGAATAGTTGGTAAGGTTTGAAGTGATAAGATCAATCAAAATAGCCAACAATTTCAATTTAGGGACGATGTTTTTCGAGGGCAGGAGAGACTAGTCGTGATCTAAATCGAGTCTGACCATGTCGAGCGAGGTGAACATTTTGTGGAGCCAGTCGTAGCCCTTTTCCCCGAAGATTTTGTTGTGAATTTCCCTGTTTTCAGCTTCGGAAATGTGTTTTTCCATCGACACGTGGATGGGAATCTCGGAGCAGTCCAGGGCAATGTGCAAATTGAGCTGTTCATCAACGTTGGGGAGATTCAATTCAACGTAAAATGTCGACAAAACGTCTTTTTTGTGCTGAATTTTGTGGGAATGCTGCTTTCTAACGCTTCCGTAGAGATCGTAGGCCTTCAGATATTCCTTGGCCATGTCACCGGTGATTTTGCTTCTTTTTTTCATAAATCGGGCGGCATCTTCAGCCAAGTAGGCGGGCACTCCTGCTGAAATGGCGATATTTTTGGCGTGCAAGGACATGTGTCCCTTTTGAATGCCCTCAATGGCGAGGGCTCTGAGGGCGGCGAAGTTTTGTGCGAGACCAACACAAACCATGATTTCACTCGTTTCTTGGGCATTTGGGAACCCGAGCAATCGCAGGTTGTTTTCGTACAATTTGTTGTTGTCGATGACTCCTCCCTTGGTTCCGACTGAAAGAGGCATTTCTAAAGTTCCTTTGAAGAAGAGCTCTCCTTCCACGATGACGACTTCGTAGTGACTGAGCGGCTGGTACCCATTTCTCTTGTCATTTCCCTCGCTTTCGTCGTTGTAGGAGGCGTAGGCGTGGGCTCCAGACTCGATGGATCGCCAGTCCTGTCCGAGGGCGAGCGCGACAGAGTCGACTCCGTTCATTATTCCCTTGTTGTGGGTGGCGGCTCTGAAGGGGTCGAGTTGCGCGAATCTGTAAGACTCTATGATTCTTTGGGCGACAGCTTCTCCAGAGGCTGATTTCCAAGCCATGTCTTTGACGGGGATCATAAATTCAGAGCGGGCGACTCTTTTAACGCACAGGTTGGAAAGGATTTTGATTCCGATTCTGGCGCCGCTGATTTCCTAGATGTAGGGAGAGATGGACTCGCAAATCGTGTTGACAATGTTGGCTCCCATTGAGTCGCACACGTTGATGTAAAGGTCCACGACGGCCATTTATTTTACGGAATAAACTCCGGTTGATTTCAAATTCTTGCCTTCAGAGTCTATTAACAAATTAAAATTGTAGATTTTTTTTATTTAATAATTAATAATTGAATCTATTTTCGTTACGTAAAAGTCTGACTTTCAAATCCTTGACTCCTCCTCCTCGCTTCACCATATTGGGACAGAACTCGTTCGCCTTTTCGATGATGGCTTGCTTGTGATTACTGATTTTGTATAACTGCAATTCGGAATCGATGTCGAGTAATTGGATTTGTCCGATCATTATCGGTTCCGATGATTTCGTAATAAATCCAGTTCCGATTTCAGAAATGTATTTTCCCGCTGAACTGGCGGCTGCTACGACAGAAGGTTCTTCTATCGCCATAGGCACCTGCAGGGACTTTCCATTGATAACGAAGTTGAGTCCGAGTCCTAAGGGAATTGAGATTTTTCCCACACAGTTTTCGACCATAACATCAGCCTTTTAAAGGTCAAGTCCTCCATTCATGTAATCAGAGATTTCGAAATCAGAGTCGATTTTTTTCATTTGGTCGAGTCTTTCCTTCAACGTCTTTTTGTAGAATCCGTTCCACAGTTTGCCGTGGCCTCTATTGGGAGAACTACTTCTGGTTTCACTAATGTGAGACTCCTTTTAGGAATTGCCCATTTATTCGTTGAGGAGTTCCAAGTGGTTCATTCCTTTTTCGACGATGATAACTTCCCCATTGTGCTTTTTAGAAGAGGCGGAAATCTTCATCTATGCCTGCTTCTCCGACGATTGCAATTGTTAAATCTGGGTTAAATTGACCGTTTTTCTCATTCCGACGGGCTTTCTTTCGTATTTTCTTCGCCACATGTTGTCAACTTCAGACAGATAAAATGCTCCGTCTTCCAAATGGTCCATATTCACAACGGGTTTGAAGTTTTTGGTTCCGAAGGCCGCCTATCTTTGCTCCATAATTTGTTCATAGTGCTCAATGGGAAATTTCACTCTGTTGTCGAGTCTTTGGAAGGCGTTCATCACTTCCCCGATAAATTTGACGTTTTTCTTCACGTTGATCACGAACATCGAAGAAGCCAATCCCGATCCATATGAAAACATAAGGATTTTTTTCCCTTCCAAGTCCCTTTTAGGGTCCGACAAAAGAGAACAGAGCCCTGCATACAAAGATCCCGTGTATATATTTCCAACTCTGCTTCCGATGGCGAGCGAGGGAAGCACTTTATTGGTCCACAAAGACTTCGACTCTTTGCTTAAGTGACCCTAGACAGCTTTAGAATTGAAATCCCCTCCTTAAATTTCAGAGAATACTGCAGGGTCAGTTTAAATATCTCCGTTTCTATTAATAAATATAAATATTTAAATTATTTTTAATTTTTTAAAGATTTATTTACAAAATATCTGAATGGACGAGTTTCATAAACGATTTTTACACCATTTTTCCGAAGGGAGCGTGGAAACAGGCATAGTCAATGTTGTTTAGATTGATGGGCTATTAGTTTTAAGCTTATTATTTACCTCTTAGTGATCTGTAGCAATTTTCAATGGCTCCGATGTAGGTTTTGATAGAGAGGTGTCCATCGACAGTGGGGAACTCACTTCTAGGGTCTGGCTTGTAGAAGTCGTATTAATGATCAATAAAGGTCGATCTTAAACTTTCGAAAACCATGCTAGCGTTAGGTCCCACTAACATGGCTATAGCTCCAGCACCTCCTGTAGGTCTGGCAGGTCCCTTACTGTATACTGCAACATCAACACATACACAGATTCCATATCTTCCATCCCAAGCGGAACTTTCAACCCAAGCTAGTGACTTTTTAAAAATATGATATTAGTTTTTTGGTAGGGCAAATTGTTAATTTCATTTTACATTGAATAGGGCAGCTGTACCACCGTAGCAAGCATTGACTGAAGAAACTCCTTCTATGTCATGGTTTCCGTATTCTTTGAAAAGCTGCATTAGTACAGTCTTGGTTGACTTGGATTTATCTAAAAGAGTTTCAGTTCCTACTTCAAGTCTTCCGATTTCTTTGGGATTGATATTGTATTTTTCTAAGAGGTTCTAAACAACTATAAATTATTTTATTATTTATTTAAAATTTAAAAAATTTTATTTAAGTAAAATTCTATTTTAAATTTTAGAAATTTGTATTATTTTTGTTGATTATTATTCTTTATAGATTTATACTTTCTAAAAACAAATGAAAAACAATTTTTACCTGTCAAAGCTAGACTGTTTACATCTTCTTATGACTCCACAAAGGCCATTTCTTTTTGTCCTAATCCTATAGTATATTTTCCCTTTCCTGCATTGTTAAAAGTTTCTAAAAAAATCAAATTCGTTGATTTAAATTTTTAATATTATATGCAAGAATTAAATAAGTATATCAATAAAATGATTATTTTTCTTTCAAATTTACCCAATTCTTCTTAGCTGACATAAGTTTTAGGGAAGTAGATTTCGACAGCATGAATTCCTACGTTTTGGGCTCTCATTTCAAGTTGATGCTATGGTTTTCAGCCAAACTGTATTATATTTTTAAATTTTTTAGTGCTTTACTTTTTACTGATTTATTGTTAATATATAAAATTATTTATTATAAATTATTATTGATGGATATTTGGCTTTATAAGAGCTTTAATAATATTATTAAAGCTAATTTCCCCTTATATCCGTCATTTTAATAATATTATTAATCTCTAACACCTATTGATGATATTTGATTTAATTTAAATTTAAACTAAATATTGAAAAATACGCTTTGAATGCACCATTTATTAATATAAGGACTACGTTTATTAAAACTTAATTACATTCGTTCGACTTTAATAAATTTATTTCTGGTTAATTTCGCATTGCTTTTTAAAGGTGTCTGAATCAGATCATAACAAAATTTGCATATACTTTAACCAATTTCTAATAAAAACTGACTAATCAATATTTAATATAAATTATATTCATTTATTAATTTATTTATTCTTTTTTTTATTTAATATAACACAACTAAATTCTAATACCATCATCTATTTTTATAATCAGGTATAATACATTTTAAATATATGTATATGTAGTAATCATATTTAAAATTTAAGTTTATTGCTGAATTACAAATAACATTATATATGCAATTTATTTATTCCCCTTTTAAACCTTTATTATCAATAAATAAATCACAAAATTTCAAATTAATTTCTTTAATCAAATACATAAGTAATCATATATATATACATATAAATAGAACATATACATTAATATCACATAAGTTTGGATTTAATATAAGTAAACACATGAAGATGATATATTATTAAAATCTTACTTTAAATTATAGAATTATAATACTTTAATAATCTATCCATTTATACTTTAAAGAAATATAATATAATCTGATAATAAAATTATAAAATATTTTTAAATCATAAATCCTATAAAATCTACTATTATACCTAAAATGCTTTTTCGGTAAATTTTAATTCATACATCATACATTTTTAGAAAGTATTAGCAAAATATTAGATTTTATCTTCTGCATTATTTTCCCTAATAAAATATATAATATTATTTAATTTAAATATAATTTTTGTTTGAATACCTCAGAATATCAATAATTTAACTCAAATTTTATATAGAATTAGACATAATAATTTATAAATATTGATAATGCTTATGAGATTTTTCTTTCAATTCCTCCTCATATATATCAATCATTGTTATTAATAGTTGAAAATGATTTAAAAGTAACTAATACAATTATTCATTTCTTACAGGCTCAGAATATATTTATCTAGCTGAGAAACTCAGCTAATTTAATTAAGAATCGATCAACTGTGTTAATATTTCGTAGTCTTTATCATCAGAATTAGATTACAAAGTCTTCAATTAAGTGTATATTAAATTCTATAAAAATTAATATATTTAAATGCTAATATTTCAAAATAACATTTAACTAACTACCTTAAAAGTAAGCAAACTTTCCTATAGATTTTGTTCTATCATTATTTTGCTTATATTTTTAGAATAAAACAACAAGTTTAAGTTCTGAGATTCACTTTAAAATTCTTCAAAATCTTTAAACTTATTAGAAATAATTGTTTCATTTTCACTTATTACGGATTCCAGAGCTTATTATGAAAAAATTTCACTATTTCTTTTTAAAAGTGAGTGCAATTTTTCTTGGATTTTGCAAAAATAAATATTTAAGGGAAAGATTTTAGAATTTGGAATATTTAAACTTTCTGAAATCACCTTTACTATATCTAAAAATTAAACAATACTGTTGGATAATTTATTCAATTAATCTTCTGCATTTTATGCCGATTTTATTTATTTCTACTGCCCTACCTCAGTTTTTATAAAATTAATTTCTATTTTTAATAATATTTCACTCATTTCATCTTTTATGCATCGAACAGATACTTTTTTATCTAATAATTTGTTGTAAACTGTTTCTATTACTATTTAGTAGAGTTCTTCTTATAATTTTTCAATTTTTAATAATTCGATGTATTGCAATAACTTTTGCATTTCTTTTAAATCTATAATCATTTAATCTTTTTGCTTTTCCATATAAACAATTTTGTTCTATTGAATTCTTAAAATATTCGAAAATTTTAGCTTAAATTAATTCTATATTAGTTGCATATCTTATATCAAAGTACTTTATCTTTGTTTTTCATCCAAACTCTCAGTGAATACTAATATTTATTTTTGAAATTCAAAATAAGACCGAATAAATTGCTCCATAATTTCCCCTAATTCTTGGGACTGTGGGTTTAATTAATCTTAGTATTTTTGCAGTTATTTATATATACTTATGCACTTAGTAAGTTCTGTCAGAGTATTTTATTAGTTTTTAAATTAATTTATAGTATTCTTAAATAAATTTGCATCGATATTTATTATTTCAGACAAAACTATTTTTATATTGGTATCTTATTCCAATTTAACTGATTTAATTTTATCTAGATTATCTGAACTCCTTTATTTTTAATTTGTCATAAAAAGCTATTTAAATTTTTAGAATTATTCTAATTGAGCTTCACTCAATAGAGTTTCCTAATAATTTTCTCCTAAACCTTCATCAGCCTCCTATTTTCGCTGCTCTAAAGATAAAATTTTATTGTGAATCTTTTTGTTTAACTGATCTAGTTTGCTTTCTATTGATTTTTCACATTCTTAATTTTATAATATATCAATTAAACTTAATTTATTCATTATCTGTATTGCTATTTTCGAATTATAAAATATTTTTTTATGAATTTCTAGTTTTTTTTATTTTATTAATTACCTAACTTAATAAAAACTACTAATAATTAAACACATCATTATTTCTCCAAATTTGGAAAATAATAAAAAAAAAATAGAATGTTTTAGGTTGAAAAAACTTTTTTTATTCATACTTATTTTAAAAAGAATTGAAAATTTAATTTTATATTATTATTATATATATATTAATATTACTAATATTTTAAAAAAACTTAATTTAATATATAAATTATATAATATTTATATTTTACTTTTAAAAATCATAATATAATATGTTTACATACTATACCATTATGAAAATTCATAAAGAATGAGCTAAAAAATTATATTTATATAAAGGTATCCATACCATGAAATAAAGGCCAGATGATACGAACCATCTCATTTGAATTTTCTCTTTTGAGGCTAGTTAGCACTTATACTTCGTTTTGTAGTTTTAAATTTGTTTAAATTACTTTCGTATCCCTGGCGAATATCTTCAAAATTTCCAGTTTTCAAAAATATGTTTTCATTTTCCAACTCACAATTTTTACTATTAAAATAAATAGTATTTTTTTATATTTATAAAAAAAAAGTTAATATAATGAAATTTATACATAGTCATGAATTCTTTTTCATTTTCTATTTTTTCAAAATTATTTTGCATATCTCTCATATTATATTCCATCTAATCAACTTAAGACCTCAAATAATTTTCCTATAATAGCAAAAAATTAAAAAAACATTTTAAGAGAAATACTATTATGTTCCGTCTTTTACCTTTTACTTTGATTTCACTTTCAAAGTATCTAGTTCAACCTACAAATTATAGTATTTTTGAGTCGTTTCTTAATTTATAGTTTTTAAAGCCTCAATCTCACTTTAACATTAATTGAGATCATTTATCAAATGATCATGACTTCCTTATTTTTAAGCAGTTTTTTTTCTAAGTTCTTTTGCCTCTTTAATGACTTCTTGATGTTCTTATTCTATAAATAACACATAAATTAAGTTTTAAACTAATTAAATATGCTTATATATAATTATTACCCAGTGTATGGAACTATTATAAAATTTAATTGTTATTTTCTTCTTATTTTATTTATAGTTCTTATATTAAATTATCTTTTTAAATAATTTATTCTTATTAAATTGAAATAGTTTCTTAAAGATTTTAAAATGAATTTTAAAAATTTTAAAATTCTTTTTCCTGAAGAGCAAAGTTGTTTGACAACTTTCTCATGAAATCTTTCACCTCTTTTTATATTTGTTAAGACATAAAAAAATCGGGAGTTATTATAACTTTTTCTCTTCTTTTTAATTTTGATTCTTAAAGATTCTTTTAAATAATAATTTTCGAATTAGCTTTATTTTTATTTAGTATATTTTAATATAATTTTTTACTTTATATTTTTCAATGAGTTCAGAATACTGCTAAGAAATATTTTACTTTTCCTTTTTTAAAATTTTGTTTTCTTCCTCCATATGCTAAATTTTTGAAAAGAGTAACTAACATTAACTGCTTAGATATGAACTTGACCCCTAAGTTTCCAATGGGAAATCATCTTAAGAAGGCTCAAATTATTGTGGTTATATCTATTATAACTACTGTTAGAAATTAGATATTACTTTTTTTTGCTAAGTAGATTATTAAGAAACCTAAATCTAATCCAATTTTATTGGTACTGTTTACTCAAACGATTATTACTCTAAATTTTGCGATTATTAGGCTTTTGAAAATATTTTCTATTCTTATTATTAATTAGTTTCATAATTATTTTTATACAGATCTACGATGTCTTGTTCTATTTATAAGTCGGCTTAATGCTAAATTTCCTCTTTTTATTTATTTATAATCTTCATAATATTGGCCTGCTATAATTAATAACCATAATTGGTAAGGGGAGAAACTCCAGGCTTTTAAGTTTGATTAAATTATTAATTTTTTGTGTTACTTATTAAGGCGATTTTGATTACTTTGGAGGTTGTGTTTAATAAAATCTTTGTTAAATTTGTTGGTATTAATTTTTTTATTAATATTGTTATTGCTATTTATGGTGTTAAGAAGATTATTTAAATGCTTATTGCTGAGGTCGATTTCCTGGAGTGGTTAGAGTAGATTATGGGAGATGTTAGGTAGCTGACCTAATATCTCTATTTTGATTTCCCTTACTTTAAAAATTTTTTTATCTTTATGGGCCCTCATACCAATATATTTTTTTATTTGAATATTAGTAGTTAATTATTATTTATTTATTTTATATAATATAATACCAATTATTTTATTTATATTTTATTGCTTAAATATAATTTATTTTTCATTAAACAGTTGAGACTGTTTTCAAATTAATTTTTAATATAATTTGGCTGAAAATGAGATCCATTATATATTTTATTTACCTATCCATTTACATTAATAATATGGATAATACCTATTGTAAATACAGCTTAAATCTTTTTTGACTTATTTTATTTCTAAAAATATAATGTTTCTAACTAAATAACTAACTAATCAACTAACTAATTTATAATAAGTAAAAGCAATTATAAAACAGTAAAATTAATTAGACTTAAAATAAAATATTTAATATTAATAATAAATTTATTAATGAAAAAAATAGTCAATATAATAGATTTATAGCATGAGAAACTTAACTAAACTCATTTTGAATATATTTAAAATATGCTTAGTATAAATTATCTTTCATACTCATGGGAAATATTGATCCATCTATTTATAAATGATTACAAATTAAAAATGTTTTCAGGTTTATTCTTATTGATTGGAATAGTAATAAGTCAAATCTTTGAGTACTCGCTATTTTTATTAGCTATTCCTTGTGTTCTGGAAATATTATATGTTTATGTATATATAAATCAGGTATTTATTTATTTTTATAATTACTACTTTATACATAATTCCAATATTTAAAAATATTAGAGTAATTTATTTTTATAGAAAATTTAAAGCTATTTGGATAATAGAATAGAATTAAAAGAAAAAAATGGAATATAAACTTAATATTTAAAAAATAAACAGAGCAATTTTTTTTAGCCATAGAAACAGCTAATAATAATAAAGACCCAACAATAATTGGATGTGTTGGAATATAAGAGATTTAAAATGATAATTTAAAATCAGGTGAAGTTACTCACTTATATATTAGATAATTATATAGAAATTAAGGAATAGGATAACTTATATTTGATAATTTAAAATATTTTTCTGAATAAAAGCAATTTACATAGTTGATTTGTAATATACCAGAGATACTCTAAAGTCAACAACTTTTTTTAAAAAAATAAGGATTTTCTTTAAATAATAAAAATATTTAAAATAGGGGATACCTGTTTTAAATATTTTCTATTAAATTTTATTAACGATAGTGGATTTATAAATTGAATTGATTTAAAATAATTTATATTTTATATAATATATTTTAAACCAAAAAATAATTTATAATTAATTTAACTATGTATGAGAAGTCTATTTTGTGTGTGTCTTATTTATCATAATAAATTAATAATTTTTCTACCCATTTGCTCATTCTGATTAATAAATAAAAAAAAATAAAATATTAAAACCACTCGAATATAATTATTTTAGAAGAGAAAAGGAAAATATTTCAAAAGGAAACCAACTATTTATTAAATTTTTAAATTATTAAGTAAAATAACCATTTATGAAACTAGGAGGAGCCAAATAATAAACGTAATTATTAATTTTTCCTTTACCAATAATAATTTTTTTAAACACTTCAATTACGATATTAATTTTTAAATTGCATTAGGAACTCTAAAGTAAAACAAAACCCTGATCAACAATAGTAAAATTCTAATTTTTCTTAAAATTATTATTAAAAGTTCTATTTTTATAATAATAATAAATTAAATTATTTTATAAAATTTAGAAAAGGATGTTCTTGCTCTAATTTGTAATCTATTATTGTCAAAAATCCATATACAGAGAGATACGAATTAAATTTACCAAGCGTATATATATTTTTTCTTAAAAAACAAAATTATAATATAAAAGATAATATAGTGATCTTTAAATAATCTTTTTAAAGTCAATTCCTAATTCAGAAGTTATAACTTATTTAAATGCCGAAATTTCACAAGTCAATAGCGAATTACAAGAATTAGAAAATAAAAAACACGCTATTTTAGATATTTTAAATGATAGAGTTAAAGAAGAAAAGAAGTATTATAAAAATTTTCACATAATTATATTTTATAGCCTAAATAATATCTATAATATTAGAAAAAATGAATAAAAAAGATTGAAGAAGAATCAAATTAAAAAAAAAATATTTAGAATCTATTAGAAATAAATCTTATGTTGAAAATAATTTTAGATCAGCGAATAAACAAGACAAAAATGACAATATATTTAACATTTCTTAAAATCCATATAACAGTGTTAATAAATCCTTATATACTGCCGGTTAAAATAATAATTTAAATAATAATAACTCAAGAATAAAATAAGATTTTACATCACTTTCTTAAGTAGATTTTACTCGTTCACAAAATTTTAAATCACCTTAAAAGCAAAGTATTTTAATTTAGTTTATTTTTATATTGAATACTTAATAAATTTTATATTTAGATATTTTAGGTTCCATAGATGATGAATAAGATGATGATTATAATAACAAATTAATTGAAGAAAATTATTAAGATATGAATTTCAATACAGAAATGGATAACCATAGTGTGATTCAATATAATTGGGATAATTAATAAATAGCAGGGGAATTGGTAGGAAATAACTCATAAAATAACAATATGAATGAAGATTATAGTATGGGAATAATTTATGATCCAAAGCCCAATACAAATAATTCTAATAGCAAATGGAAAAATGTAGAAGATTAGGTATAAGAAGAAGAAGAAAAATAAGAAAAAGACATTGAAAAAGCAATGCTAAGATATTTTAATATTCCTTAGAGTATAATGGGAGTAATTTATAATATAATTTCGAAAACATATAATTGTTCTGAATAATTTAATTAACCTTCTAAAGAATTTAAAATAAGTTGATTAAGTAAATGAAGATAGAATAACAGAATTAGCTAAATATTTCGGCCTTAAGACTGGGAAAGCTCATATAGTAAATTAAATTATACACTAATAAATCTGATAAATTTGATTTTAAAATATTTGTTATCAGTCAACTTTATTAAATTAATTTTAATCAGAAATCAACAAAAAACTCATTAAAAGATATAGAATGGTTTTTGTCTAGAAATAAAATGCCTCAAACATATTTAAGAAATTATTCTAAAGATATAGAGAGGGAAATTGAAATTCCATAAGAAAGCTTGGTTACTCAGTTTAAATATAAACATTGATTTTAAAGGTTTAAACTTAATAAATAACTACTATATACGGATTGTCCTTAATATTATTATTTCTTTAGAAACTTATATATAATGAGTATTTTTATATAATATATGATTGAGTAATAGTTATATTTTTTATATTATAAATTAATTTTATACAAATTTATGAATGTTTGACTAAAAAGAAATAACAGTTTATATTTTTACTTTATAATATTTTTTAAATATATAGTTATAAATTATATAAATAAAAAATAGAATGTATTAAATTCAAATATATTTTAATAAATTTATTATTCATAATTATTATAATATATATTATATTCAGGAGGTAATTAATAGTTTATTATTTTTGGTGATTTTTTCTTTAATATTAATTTTAATGAAGTAAGATTAAAAACATTAAATGCTAATTCTTCTCCAGGATATTTTCCTTAAACAGAAATTCTTTTTTATAAGTATTTCGATCACATTAACCATCAAAACTTGAAAATGTTACTATTTAATAGATAATTATTCAATTTTATTACTATTTTTGCTTATTAGATCCTTAGTTTAATTTTATGAATAAAAATTAATAATACATACTGTAGTACTTTTATTACTTTTTTTTCTTCTTTATCCAACCATTTCAAATTTTCTCAGATCATCATTATTTTAGATTTTATATTCGTATTTCATCGAAATAACATAAATTTTTCAAGTAATATGATTATATGTGTAGAATGAACCTATAATGAAGTTCCATTTTTATAATAATCCCAAAGAATATTATTTAGTAATGTTCTTAACATTTTCCTCATTAGTGCAAATTATTTAAAATTTATTTTATTTTTTATTTTATTATTTTACAGATTAAACAGCAGGGGGGGTATTAGTGGTGGTATATTAGGGAAATTAAAATTCTTAGTATTATTATTAATTATTTTTATAAGAACTGGATCCTATATTACTACTTCGATAAAATTAAGTAGCAAATATGGGTATTTGTATATTTTTAATTAGCTCACTAGATAGTCAACGAAGACGAGAATTAGTCCCACTAATACTATTTATTTATGATGAATAGTATTATTAGGGTAATTATTACACAGAGATCGACTTAATTTGATACATTATTATTATAAAGGAAAATTATAATTGTTTATTTTAATAAAAGTTTTTTTTTTTATTAATTATTATGGTTTTTAATCAAATTCTATTTATTATTTAATTAATTATTTCTTTTATATTTATTAGCTTATAAAGTAATAATGTTTCCCTTTTGCTCATCCTACACCAAACGACTTTGAATTAAACAAGGAAGATGATAAATTCTTATTAATCAACAAAATATATTCTTATATAATATGACTAAATGTACACTAATTTTAAATTCACTACATATTTGAGGTATGACAAAATGTAAGAGACACAAATTATAATTAATATATATTTACGGTATAAAAATAACAAAATATATTAAAGTTCCAGTGAAATAATTAATTTAATAAAATGGATCGCAAAGGATTAAGTTTTCATCAATTTATAAATCTTTTTTTTGAGATCAAACTTATAGCTATACTAAAAAATATATAAGCATATTATACCACTGTTTTCCAGAATATTTTTTGAATAACTATTATATAATATAAGATTATAATGATTGTCAAAGGAACATTCTTACTAAGTTCAATAGAAATATTAAAATTATCAGTTTACGTTCCACGTATAGCATTATTATAAATTAAAATATTTTGTTATTGTTAATTTATATTCTATATTTTAATTTGATGTTGATAAAAACTATTGATATAATTTTTAAAATAAAATTTTAAAAAATTAAATTTTACATAAAAAAATAATTTTAAAAGTCATTAAGATAACAGAAAAAGATAATTTAATTGAATAAATAAATATTATTCTATAATATATAATTTATAAAAGTTTTTGTATTTATTAATAATATTTAAATTTACAAAAGTTATCCTCCACTACTACAGTTAATATTCTTTTATATATTAAACTATATTATTGCTAAATGTATGAGCCAACATTTTGAGGGTTATAAAATATATTCAATTTATTAATTATCAAATGACTCCAAAAAATTATAATAGATAAAACAAAATTGAAAAAGTAAATAATTTATACCTGAAATATAAATATTATCTAAATTTATTTAATATATTATTTTTAAATAAATAATAAAAAAAGCAAATAACTAGGATTTTTTATATATAAAATTCTCATTTAGTAATAGCATATTAGCATAATATAGTATTTTTTATATTTGAATAATTTAAATGGAATCATAGGATATAATAATTTTAAAATAAAAGCTTTAAAATTATAAAGAAACTGGAGCTAAAACTTGCCGTGCCATACTTTAAAATTTATTAAATGCTAACTTAACAGTTTAAAACATAAAAGAAACTAAAATATCTTAAACAGTGAAAACTCTTTCAGATATAGTTATTGCTAATCCAGATGAAGATCAATAAAAGATGATTGAAATAGCTTCATAATTAATAGTAATATGGAAAAAGATGTTTTCGAAACCCAAATAAACAGCAAGTTTAAGTAATATATCAAGAAATAACAGTTCCGGTCCTCTTTAATTAAAGAAATCAGTGTCAACAACGTCATAAGATTCTAGTCTTAAACCTAACTCATAAACTTCATAATAATAGATAGTTATTCCTTAAAATCTTGATTATGGTTAATTAAAGATATATGCTACTAGATATAGAACTAAGCCCTTAAGGAGGCTGTTTGAAATATTGATGATGAGTGATTGTTAGTAAAATAAAAAATAATAAGAAAGCAGCAATGATGATTTGGATTTAGAATTTTTAGATGAATAAGATAATAATGATCCTCATTTATAAGAAAAAGCTGCCACACTTGCAAATGAAATAGAAGCTGAAATTTTAAAAAAAATGGAAATTAATGCTAAAAAACACCATTCATATAACTTACTTGAAAGAAATTATATGTCAGCTATGAAAACTTTATTTAAACATCTTACAAATCAAAGTCATATTAGAAAAGGAATATTGGATTAATCTTTTACTCCTCAACAGATAGCTGATATGGTAATTTATAAAACTTATCACTTTTATTTATTTATTTATTTATTTATTTATTTATTTATTTATTTATTTATTTATTTATTTATTGAAATTGAATATAAATTATTTTTTAGGATGAAAATATTTTTTATCAGAAGAAGAAAGAGAGAAAATATAAAAATAAAAAGAATAGTAAAAAATTCTATAAAATCCTGAATTTTGGGCCATGAAAAAAAAGAGTTTATGAAAACTTGCACAGAAGGTGAGAGGTGTAGATTTTGTAAAAAAAATACTGCTTATTGTGAATCTGAAAAACAAACTAGAAGTGCCGATGAACCAATGACAAGATTTATGAGATGTGATAATTGTGATAGAAATTGGAGAGATTGATATTTTATAATTTAATATTATAAATTGATTTAAGTTATAATTATATAGTATATTTTATTATTAAAAGTGCATTTTTTTTATAATATTACTTAAAAAATTATGATTAGTTTTAATATTTTACTATATAAAATATGAAATGCACTAATATAACTTTATAATTATTATCATCTTTATGTAAAATATTGAATTTGTTTATTTTTCTTTAAAATTAAACATATGTTGCATATATATATTTTATATATAACTATTATATTAAGAGTATATACATAATAAATCATAATTAATAGTAAGATAAATAATAAATTAAAATGATATATATATAAGAATAATTGGATAAAATAATTCATAAATCAGATTTATAATTGTTAACATTTATAATATTTCGTGACTGATAGTTATTTCTTCTATCTTTTTATTTTACTATGTATCTGTTTTAGTGCTTTTAAATAATTTTCTCCTTAATCTTTTTCTCTTTTTTAATGTTTTTCATTTTACAAATGGTTAAATCTGAAATAAATAATTATTATAGCATATGTTATTCAGAATGTGGGATAGTTGAATGATTAAAATTATCTTTACATATTTATAAGAAAACATTTTAAATCTAATTGAAAAGAGAGTAAAAGTGAGGGCTGTGTTACTTGATAGTAGTTTTAGCTACAATTGATTAGATTGCTTCTTTTTTTGAGTACTTCTTATTATCTTCTCCTAGTTTCTAGTTTATCAAAGCATTGGTTTTAATTTAAACCGGTGTGTCTATTACTTCTTCATCCTAAACTTCTTTTATAACTTCATCTTCACAAAAATAATTTTAGGATAGCCATTTGGACCCAACATTTTTAAGAGGGCTCAGTTATAATTTTTATTAATTAATCATTTTTTTATTTTGTTACTTATTAGTATCGCTTTAACCGTATTTATCTAATTGTGTTGCATTTTATTACTATATTTGGATTTTTCTTATTTAATCTGTTTGTCCTATTGGAGAGCCACTACTATTGCTTTAATCATCACTGTCTGAGTTTGTTTCAGAAGAGCTAATATCACTGATATTTATAGAATCATAATATTTTTCGGTAAAGTGGGATTAGCTCTTTTGCTAATTCTATTTATTCTAGTCTTATATAATTTATTTCTTTTCCTCCTCTTCTTCCTGTTCACCCTTATAATTCAAAGGGATTTATTTTTTTAATCTTCAGTTTCATTTTACTCACTTTTTTACACTTTTATCTCAATAATATTAGATATTCTAACCTTTTTAGATCCAAAATTGTTACTACTACTATTGTTTTAAATACTAACTTACTGAGTGTCTTATTTGTTATTGGCCATGCCAAAAAAAGTTAAATTAGGAGAAGAACTAATCTAATTTAAATCATCTTGGGAAGCACAGTTAGTTTCACCGTCTTCTGATTCACTACTGCACTCAAAGTCTTTTTTCAATTTTCTCAAATACTGTTACCCCAAGTTTTAAATATTTTATATTCCTATTTCTTAAGGATTTTCAATTTTAGCCTAGAATTCTTCCATTTAAAGTTCAATGTACTGAGAATTTTTCTTTTGTCTAGTTGTATCTTCTTCTTCATTTTCATCATTGTGATTATATTTTGATTTTCTGTCTAAGTTATTTAAGCTTACTGTCTGATAATAAATATCATTGCAACTTTTGTTCGTGACTCTAGTCAAAGGAGCGGTTTAAAGTTCTTGATCTGAATTTATGCAGTCACTCCCGTACTTTCCACTATCTTTGGCAAATTAGTATTCAGACTAGTTATTTAATTTAGAAACATTATTTTAAAATAAGGGAGGTTCTAAATCACACATAGAATTTATTTTTCTATTATTCAATCTATCTGGGTCTTATCTACAAGGATTACTAATAAAAATTAATAATTATTTTAATTAAATATTTCATATAAATATTTCTATATATGTATAAGAAAATATGTAATTTAATTCCATATTGTATGTTATAAATAAGTTAAGTTAAATTAATTTATATATAAATATAATAAAATTGTAAAAAAAGTAAAATATATTGGAAAGATGTGAAATTAGTATTATCAATAACAAGATTATATTTATTTAAAATAGAAAATTATTAGTATTATTTCATTAAAAAATCCTGTTTATTATAAAATTTTAATTGAAATTTTTTTCTGAGAAATTTAGAATACAATATTGTAGGAATTTGCCTATTATTGTATAGTTATTAAATATTATCAAATATAGATATTTTTGCAAATAATTACCATTTTGTCTATCTGAAAGCAACAACTTTGAATTCATCTCCACATTCACATACTTTAAATTAGCCTGCTTTTAGCTTATTTTTTATTTATTCTTTGCAATTTTAGCAAATATCAGACTTCCATTCCTAATTTAGCAAATTTCTGCAATTTTTGCATTTGGGTAAGCATTCTTTACAAATATTGCTTAGGGAAGGATTGTTAGAGTAGAAAGTTACAAGTTTTTACTCTTCCTTTTATTCTATTAACTTTTCGATTGAAGGCAATATGCTATTGCACATTTTGCATTTGGGAATTAGTTTTTCTTATTCTTCTCTTTATATTTTGAGAATTGATAGCCTTTTTTTCCGCTCTCGGGCTACTTCAACTTGCTCTTGCAGTTCTTGGACTGTAAAAAATTTAATATTAGTATTCGATTTTTTTAAAATTGATTTCACCGGCTTTGTGGGTGATATCATTTGTTTTTTGTATGATTTTTTAGTTATTTTTTGATTGTTGGTTTATTTTTGTTAATTTATTTTTAGTTTCTGGAATTATTTTTTTTTCACTCATTATGTAGACTTGGGAAACACTAATAACTAATCAATTATATTTACGCATGATAAATATGTGGCCTAATAATTTTAATTCTGATAAATTCTTTTTTAGCTATCTTGTATAATCCTTCTTGATTATCACTATCAAATTTTATTTATTTTTGGCATTAAATTGCTTTATTTTGAATTAAATTTAAGCTCCATTTTTTAAGGAAAAAATATTTTGATTCACTAATTTATATCTAATAATTTTCTAGAAATTACAATTAAATGCAATTTATTACTTATTTTATTAAAAAATATTTCGATTTTTAGAAATTTAAAGTTAAAATAAACTTGGCTGATTATAAAATAGTTTTGTTTTTAATTTTCAAGCATTGAAAACAAAAATTTTATTTCCAAAACACATTTATCCAATCCCATTAAAGAAATATAATAAATGTAAATTATACAAACAATTAAAACTAAAATATTGAATTGAAATAAATAATAAACAAATAAATTATACAATTAAACTATGTATTTTAATAAAACTAATTATATTAATGATAATAATTGGACTAATTAATATATAATTTGGAATACTCAACTAACATATTGTAATACATTAACTTTGTAGAAAAAAAGAGAAAGTATTTAATAAATCAGCATTATTTATTTAGATTAGACTATTCTGGCTATGTGTTGTATTTTTTATTAAGAACTTTTGAATCAAAATAAAAAAAAATCATATTAGTTTTGATCGTTTTATTATCTTTCTTTATATTTTTGTATAATAAAATTATAGAAAAACATGATAAAATAAATAAAATTATTTTAATTTATATCAGTGTTATATTATCATAAATCTTTTATTTCCACAAAGAAATCTATAATTTGGTAAAATTATATAACTAAGGTATTGTATATTAAAATATATATTATTATGAATCTAAATATTACAATTTTTATTGGTTTATATAATTCTTTATTTAAATACCCATACATATTATTTAGAAAACAAATAATAAAGTTCTACTAAAAATTTGGTCTTTTTGTATTTATTTCAAAATTATTATATATAACTATTTCTTTATCCACAATTAATAAATATTAATCAGTATATATATTAATATTATATTATTATAATCGCCAATCCATTATTTCTTATTGAAACATAATTACTAAAAGAAAAAAAAAATTTATTACTAAATAACTTTTATTCACAGCAATGGAATAAAGAGAAAGTGAAAATTAAAAAGAATAAGAAGCAAAAAATAATGAATCTTAAGAAAATTAACAACTCAATATCAATAGTTAAAAAGGCACGAGCATTAATATGAGTAATAATGGGGTTAAAATCATCAAAAGACCTTTACAAAATACAAATTCAGCAAACTAATAAAAAAATTAAACAGATTAAAAATAGTCTTAAAGTTACTTAGACCAGTCATAAAGTCCTCTCATAAATGATAAAAATAAATCTATCGATAATTCTCGTTAAATATAGCTACCAAAATTAAATATATCGTTAGTTAATTAGTAAAATAAAAGCAGAAGGAGTTCTGGGGGGAACCAGTCTCCGATTGCAATTTCCCCGATCAATTAATCATATCGATCCAGATAATCTAACTAGCAACTAAACAATTCGAATTAGAGAAATACTTTAATCTTAAACAGCCCTACAACAAGTGTGAAGCATAATAAGAGTAAAGTTATTCTTTCTCCGAAAAATGGAATCAATAATCGGAGCAGTCTGGGAATCGATAAATCCTTCTTATCTGGGCTATCGAGTAGTAAAGATATTTAAAATTAGCAAATGTCGTAAATCAACAAAAAGCTGAATAATATGTATAAACAGTCTAAAAGTATACTCTGTTCAGTTATCAATGATTTAGAAAATATTGAGGAAATCAGATAGCGAAGTAATTCATCTTCTTCCTCTTCTCATCTTTCAGCTTCCAAAAACAACTAAAAATCAAATAAAGCTGAAGGCAATTTCAATAAGATAAGCCCGCAATAGTCCGGTTAAATTACGGAATATTCTGTGCCTACGGTTACAGATTTTAAAAAGAAAAAAATACAACTTAACGTGGATACAAGTCCTAAATAATCAGACCAATAATAAATTGATTACAATAATAATAGTAAAAAGAGTACAATTATTGATAAGAAAGTTAGTGTTTATCAGTCAAAATTAAGCGGGATTCCTGAACAGATAGATCCAAAAAATAGTAGTTCTAATTCAAAAATCAAACTGAATGATACTCTAATGAATTATACTTCTTAAATGAATAAAAGCGAGTATTTAATAGTTGATTATAAATTTATTATTATTTTAATTAATAAAATTAGTTTTTAATTTTTTTTATAATAGAATGTCATTAGGGAATAATTTAGAAAATTCTGTGGTTTTAGGTTCTCAATATATATCACAGGGATATAATACTCGTTTTCCTCTAGAATTATAAGAATAACTTACGAAATTTGTGGGTTTACTACAAAAAGAAATGCTAAATCCTCAATCAGACACGCGGTATTTGTACTTAGAAAAAGTTGTAGAATTATTAGGTAATATTATTATAGAAGGTAGCAATGAAAGATTAAAAATGATTTTCAATAGGTTAAGGAAATAGTATTCAATCCAAAAGCATAAAGGCCATTTAATCCTTCATTTTAGATAGTATTGTGTGTCACGATACCTATTTTTATGAATTACTTGCTCAGTTAGACGAGAAATATAAAGAATAAACCCAAAATAATAGAATTTAAAAGAAACTGAGCTATTTTGATATAGCATAATTAATTAAGAAAAATATTTAAGATTTTTTGCTTAAGCAAAAGATGTTTTTATCGAAAACTGAGCATGAAAAGGAACAACTGCAAAATGATAAACAAAATCAACAGTTTAAAATTTACGAACTTCGGAATGAAATTAAGGATATCGAAGCTGAAATCATCAGAATAAAAAACGAAGAAGCTGTAAAATATCAACAAAAAAGCATTGCAATAACTACAGAGAGGTCGAAGTTGCTTGCAGAGATCAGATACAATGATGAAAGGCTGAAAAATACAATTTCTAATTTTGAGAAAGAAAGAAATGAATAAATACAATATCTCCAAGTGGTGTTGACTTAGTATCTCAATCAAATAAATCAGCAGCAGTTGCAAGTACAAAATAAAAATAATAATTGAAATTTAATAATTAATTAAAATTAATTAAAGATAGAGAAAGATGGCAAAGAAAACGAAAAATTAAAATAGTTAAATAAGCACACCGTAGAAGATTTCTAAACCAGTATTTACGTGCTACAGAATTCAAAGAAAAAGGAAAAGTAAATGGAAGACACCATACTTCTTCTTCAAAGTAAAGTAGATACCTTAGCGAAAATGGTAGGCCACAACTGGGAAGATTTGAGTCATAAACCCTCTTTAGAGAGTCTAATTAAGTAAAAAAATTAGTGTATAGATAATTTTATTCACTTAAACATTTTATTAGAACTACAAAATACAAAACAGATAAAGAATTTAATAGAAAAGATGTTTAGCAATAAATAGACGCGTTAGAATTTCATATCAAAAAAATTTTAGATAAACAAAACGCAAACAATTCTTAGTCGTAATAACAAGATTTGTAATAGTAAGCAAGGAATAGTAAAAACCAAATTCCAAAAATCCCAGAAATACCAAACTTAAATAAAAATATACCTTCTAAATAAACAGAAGATAAAATAGATCTTAATATAAGAAAATAAAAATCTTATTGAAAAATAATTGCTGTTTTGGCTATATAAATATATTTCTGTCCTTTTTCTTATTCTATATTTTATTTTATATTTCATTTTATAATAATATTTTAATATTGTAGCATTAATAGATATAAACAATTTTTGTTATTCACTTCAATAATAAGAAAATTAATAAGAATTATATTAAATAGAATAGACATTTATTTAGCATAATAAAATAATTAAAATAAGAATTAATAAAATTTTTTTATAAAAATAAATATTAAGTAAACCCTATTATTCTCAATTTAAACTAATTAATTATAGCACATAATTTGGAATAATCATAATGTCAAGTTCGCAATTGCTAGAATTTGTAGCTGATAAAAAGGTCAAAGACTTGGAATGGAGATTTTCAAGTAAGTATATATATGGAAAAGCATTGATTTTTTATTTATCAATAAATTTTTACAGAATTAAAAAGAAAAATAATTTTTATATCATTTAAAGTCGCTGCCTCCAATAGTTCAGTCAATTTGTATGGAGAATGTTTTTTATAATTGAAAATAGTTACAGTAGATAAAAATAATAAAGAAGATATTAATCATTTGGAGTTGAATTTATAATAATTTCAAGAGTTATATGGAGAATTAGAAAAAATTAAAAACTTGGTAGATTTTGTCAAATGAAGTTAAAATAAACAATTTACTTATAATTAATTTATATTCAAAATTTACATAGTTTTATAATTTAAGTATATAAATACCAAAAATTAATTTTTTTTCTTTATAATACTTTCTAAATATTTATACATAAAGGAGTAAATTACTTAGTTATCTAAAAATAGCTTGATATAAGTTCTAATTATAAATGTATTATAACAAAATGCAATCATTTTATCAGTCTGATTTTTATAGTTTATCTGGTGATTTTTGGAGAATTTCTGATTTAAAATGAATAAATAAATAAATGAATAAAAGCATTGTTTATAGTATTTTATTTACTTTATAGCGCTAGAAATTGCTAGGCTTTCAATCCTTTATCTTAAGGTTAAGTTTCAGCTTTTGATTAACTTATATTTTAGTCAGGAATTTCTGAAGCCATATGAAAGATTTACTATACTAGTTAAGTGTGATCTTTGAAAATAATTATTGGAGAAAATTGATGGGTGTCTGCCCATTTTTCCTATATTTATTTGAAGAGTTGTTGCACCATTTCAAGTTCCTCATCGAATTTGTATCCATTGACAATGAAAATATGGGAATCTTCTTCTCCAAGAGCGTTGGCCAGTTCACCGAAACTCTAAATTTTAAATTCGATGTCAACATCTTGACTTCTCATGACTTTGTTCAGTTTTTATGAGAAAGAAACATCTAACACCTTGGTTGTAGTTCAAAATTAATTTTAATTTGCTTTACATTACTTTGCTTTGTTATAATAATTTATACCTTCAGGAAGTTAGGTGTTTTGGAGGCTTGGTTTACCATGGCCTCAAACTTGATTATACTTTTTTCAAATTCAGCCAAACTCTCCATAAAGCTGCTGTAAATGTTAAGATAGAAATCATACGAATCTTGTCTTCTTATGCATTCAGCCTCACATGTTTTGTCTTTCACAAGCTATTTTTTTGCAAAATCAATTAAATATTTAAACATATTACAATAAATAAAATTATTTATTTACTTAAAGTTCGCAGCCATTGAATTCCTATTTACATTTTTCTTTGTTGTCCACGTAAACAGAGTTCAAGCAGGTCGTGACAGTTTAACTGGTACAAATAGATTTGTATTCTTAGCATACCTTGACAACACTTTTGCATTTTTATTCGTATCTATTAATTTACGGGAAGAAACGGATAAAATATAGGCGTTTTTTAAAAAAATTTAATAAGAGATACTTGTTGCAACTTATTTCCTGTCCCCTGGAAGGATTTTGATTCCAGTCAACACATATTTGTTCCTGAGAAAGGCAAATTTCTTCTTCTCTGACGCATTTTTCTTCCACGTTTACGCAGAAAGATTCCTCTTCAATGCAAACCTGTTTTTGTTCGTAGAGAATGCATCTTTTATAAAAAAATAAAAATATATTTGACTTTTTTTTGTTATTTTATTTATTTTGAAATTACTTTTTTTCTGGGGGAGTAACACATTCCAATTCTTTAGAACAGGCATCAACATCACATAATTTACTTCTTTTTTCCTCCAAAATCATTTCCAAGTTATTTAAGTGGGTGTGAAGTTCGATCAACAAATTTTGGATCTCATTCATCCAGTTCATGCTAGAAAAAAAAGTAATTAATTATTTTTTTTCAACTTCTTTAAATATTAATATATTTAAATACGTTAGGTCCTTCAAATAATCTTCAATTTTTTAGACATGGAATTATTAAAATTGGCACGAAAGAGTAAAAGTTGCATCTTGTAGGGAGTTCTAGTAGGGTGCCTAGAGCTTAATTTTTAAATTCTCTTTAGATCCAAACAGATATTCCTGGAATTCTATCTAATACCCCTTTTCTTCGTCTATTTAGATAAAAAGATCTTTTTCTACTCCAAAAGCTGTTGCCTTGGATTCAAACTTAATTTGACCTGCCAAATCACTTTGGGACTTTTTTAAATAATTAAAATTTATTTATATTTTCTTTAAAAATAATATAAAAATCGTAAATAAAAACCTTTGAAAGATCTATCATTATATTATTTGATTCGGTGATGTTCTCTTCAAAAAAAATAATGTTTCCTCCGGCAATAGAAATAGTTGGGAAATGGAACATTCCTAGAAGATTCCCTTCAGCTTCTTCTACATTTACTAACAAGGATCCCTCAATTCCTAATAGATTGGCTTCACTTGAAATACTCATTCCCTGGGGTACAATTATTTATTAATTACTCATGTCCACGATGTTTTTATAAGCATATGTTATGGAGACTGTATAAAAAATGATTATTGTATAAAAACTATAAAATAGTCTTATAATTTTACCTCCCTTCGGGAATTTTATATCTAAAATCGGCTTGGCTACCTACCCATATATCGTTACAGGGTCGTATTGCATTATTGTCGTTAGTAACTGCAAAATAGTGACTTCACTGAAAAATCCTTCGAAAAAGTTACTTGTAGAGTCCATAAAATCGAGTTTTACGTGAACATTTCCATAAAAGCATATGTCTTTCTAAAAGGAAACTTGCTTATTACTTTACTCTACAAAGCAATCATTACCATAAACGGAAAGAGCCTGTTCAATATTAAAGGTTTTAAGAAAAAACAATAAAAACTAAAAATTGAATATTTCATTTTTATTCAATTACCGTCATTTTAAAGAATTTGAGTTCTATGTTATCGAAAAATCCCTTTACAGTAATTTAATTGAAATTCAAATAAGGTATTTCGAAGGCTGCCGGCCAGGCTAATTTTTCTGTTGTTACTAGTATGCCTATAAAAATGTTGAAAGATATTAATTACAAGTAATTTTATTTTTGATTGATTGATTGATTAGTTTAATTTACCTTGTCCTTCTTAAGTAAAATACATTTTTGCTTAACTTTCTAAAAAATTAAGAGCCGAAATAGGCAACTCTATGACTCCAGTTATAAAGAAATCGTCTGGATTGATCTTGTATAAATCTTCACTTTAATCAAGATGAACAGCCAAATTGAGTTGCAACTGTTTAAAAACGATAGTATGCGCCAGTTATATGTTAACTAAATCCCCTTATAAAAGAAGTTGTTTGACAGGCAAATTTTCCTGCTATTGTTATTATTCAAAATTAAAATTGCCCTTTATGTATAGGGCATTGGTGCTGATATTATTTTTCCTCAAAAATAAACAAATTCTGTTTTTCTAACAATTTTAATTGTCAATTCCGAAAATGTGCTGGAAATATGTGCCTCTCTCCCAAAACATTACTTCACTGGGACCAAAATCTTTATTTTTTCCTTCTTTCAAAAACTTGAACTTTTCCAGATCTACAGAATACGAACTCTCGAAAATATACGTAGATTTGCTGTTAATCAAAGGGAATTCTCTTTTTTTCGAAGAACTGATCGGCAGCAAGAAGGATTCAAGTTTTTGTGGCCCAAAATGGAATTCACAAAAATTTCTTACATTTTCGTTTATATTTACCAGCACTATTTAAAACACTCCTGTTCTTTCCCTGTTTTAATTTCAAAAAAACTTTAATTGTGTGAAAAAATTAATTACAATAAATTTGCTAATTTTTTTCTTACCAATCCACCACTCCCACCTCTCCGTCAATTATGTACATCAACTTGGGAGCAAATTAAATTTCTACGAGGAATTTATGGATATAAGTTTTATCTTCAGGGAAAATTTTAGTTATGGTATCTGAAAAATTGAATTCGTGCTAATTCACTCCCGAAAGAGGAGCCATTATTTGGCCCTTAAAGTCTCTGAAATTAATCTCCTTTTTCTGAGATTTGATGAAGTAGTTTTCACTTTGAGGAGTCTTTAAAATGTGAGCATAGAACTGAGGAGGAATATTTTAAATATTACAATGTAAGTGGAAAGCACCAAATTCAGAATCTTAAAAATAAAAGCATAAATTGTTTTGTTTTGTTATTTTTTTTAATTGTAATTTAAACATTTAAAACTTTTAATTACTGAAATTGCTTGCACCTTGCTGGTTGAGGTTGAATTCCTAGTTAATAATGAGCCATGATGAACAGTTTATGAGTTTTATTTAAGGCGAAATTGCAAAGTCTACAAGTCTATTATTCTAGGCCATTAGTTTCATCGTATTTCCCTCCCTATCCACTTAAACAATGATTTTTTCAACATGGATATTGTGAATATCTTTTATTCCCTAAGAAAGGTTCAGGTGCTATAATATGTTGTTCCCCTACTCAGATCTATATTCAATTATTTTAAATTATTTAAATTATCGTATTTTCCAATTTTTACCCGTATACTTTGTAGATGAGAGTAGCTAGTGAAAAAGAACTTTCCTAAGGCACTTCCAAATACAAATCTAAAATGGGGTCTTCATCGTTTTCTCTTGCTGTAGAAAAATGCATATCTGCCAATAGACCATTGGCTTCGATGGTACCATAGTAAATTACCGTGGATCCCTCTTACACAAAAGCGACCTGAGTAATGGTTAACTTGTTTGTGAAAATATTTTTATAGAATATTTCGGATATTATAAGTTCAAATTAACTAAACTCTCTTTCCAGTTCTAATCCGTATTCAGTTTCGTGAAAATCAACTTTAATTTAGAAGTACTCTGCATTTAACTTTTGAGCAAAAAAAAAAAAAAAATTTTTTATTTTTTGAAATTAAAAATAGTTAAATTTTGCTACTTTTTCTAAGCTTTTTTCCTCGAAGTCAATGACGGGATTGAATTTTTTTTAAAAACTAGTTAGAGGTTCTCCCGTAAAAAAATAAATAGATTTCGACAAATCAATTGGTTCCGATAATTGGTCTGAGGCAAAACAAATGGAACCTGAACTGGAGAAGGCCACATATAGAACAGATTAAGGGAATAATTACACTAACTCAGATATTAATTTTGAGTATTCTTCTTTGTGGTTATTTTCCAGTCCAACTTAGAACCAATTTTCATCATTCAATTGATAAGATCTGGTGGTTTTACATAGTTATTAAACAGTTAATTTAGCTTTTTGTGACCTAAAAAATTGAATGTTTATATTTTTTAATTCATAATTAAATTTTGAAAAAAGTAATTATACTTTGATTGCTCGATTTCTTTTTACTATTATTCAGTTTTAATATCTTTCAATAACTGTGACACATCACCCTAAATGTCTTCTATATTTTGCTTTAGCTGAGCAAATTCATCAAAATCTTATTTTACTTTTATTGTTGTTGTAAGTTTTGCTCATCACTAGGAAGAAGTTATGGCCTTTCTTATTCCTATTATCTAGGTTCCTGCTTTTTCTCAGTTTACTAAAATTAAGGTTATTTCTATTCATTCATTCTACTTTGACTGGGGCTTTATTATTGATTTCTGGGTGGTTATTGTTAGTTTTGCTAATTATATTGTTGCTGTTGTTATTTGGGCTATTCTTATTAATAAGTAGAGGAACGCTACTATTATTGTTTATTATCTTGTGGAATTTACTACTCAATTTGTTTTTATTTCTATTAAGAATAATACTACTATTGCTACTATTTCTACTAAGCAGTTTGTTGTTATTATGTATACTATTGTTAAAGTTTGGAATCTTAGTTTACATTATTTTGCTAATTTGAGTTTCTTACGGTATTATTTTAGTTGGATTGCATTTTTTCAGAAGAATTTTGCGAATTGCTCTATTTAATTTCATTTTAATGATTAATTTGTTGCTATTCATTTTGAGTAGGCTATACTTACAATATTTGCGGACTAGATTTTTCTGAATTTTAAAGATTCTCATTTTATGCTTACTTTGAGGTATTTTATGGCTATTATTATTATTCTTTTTAAGTTTGTTAATAGTTAGCTTACTAATCTATCAATTAGTTTTATTAATAATCAGAGGTATCTTAGCTTTCATACTATTCTTAATTATCCACTCCATCTTTCTATTCTAAGTAATATATTTTTTAGTAGTCCAGGATATCCCCTCTTTCCATATTTTAATCATTATTTTAATTAGTATTTAAATCTTATTGCCCTTCTTGTTCTTCTTCTTCACCAAGAGTCTCTTCATCATAATCATTATCGTGTTACTACTATTATTTTATATTTCTTACTACCCTTCAAATTCGTCTTGCGTAACTATTTGATTTGTATTTTATTCTTCATTTTCTTAACTTTATTGTAGATAATCAGTACTTTCTTCATTATTTTATTGGCTATCAAGCTCAGTGCTTTAATCATTATTTTATTAATCATCCTACGATAATTCTTAATTATGATTGACATTTTAAGATGTTGAAATACTATTCTGGTTAAAACTACTATCATCACTCTTATTTGTGTCTTATTGCACTTCCTAATCACTTTTATTTTCTAAATCTTAATCTTCATAATCTTAGTCAGAGTTTTATTCAAGAACTGCTACTCGTTCTTAATTGCCTTTAAATAATTATAATTTACAATTATTTCAGTTTTATTAAAATATCTTAATTTTACCCTGGTTATCATTAACAACTTGCCAGGAGCCCTGGTTTTCAATCACACCTTCTTAGTCCGGAAATACTAACGGTATTACACGTTACTTTTGCAAAAATATATCTTCATTTGACTTGTTATTTTACTAATTTTCTCTATTAATTTTTTATATCATATTAGTAAATGTTTCCGCTTTTTTCAATCGCTCTTCAACTTATTTATTATATTACTATTGATTTTCTTACAATTATTATTGATTAGATAATTTATGCTTGTTAATAAAAAAGTCCGATTCCTATTGTTTATTTTACAGTTATTCATTTTCATTTTCATTTTATAAACTACCAGATATAACATTTTTCCTTAAGAATCCTTATAAAATTTTACTATTTTAAAACTTAAACTTATAAAAAATTAATTATTTACCTTACGATGCATTAATTACTATATATCTGTCTGACAACAGGCAAATAATCAGCCAAAAACATACAAATACTGACTTTTTCATAGAGTTAATCGTAAGGTAATGTATTATTTCGCTTTTCTCAATATTATAACCTTGTATTATATTTTGGTATTTATAATTTAATTTTTGGTTAAGTCCTAATTAAATATTAATTTGGTGTAAAGTTTTCGTTTTGGGTATTTAATTGTTTGTTATTTTGCAAAGTTTTATTGATTAATAATTTTAATATAATAAGACTAAACCCGTTTTTTCATTAATATAAATTAATAAAAGGAAATCTAACAAAATAATATGCCCACTATTTTTTAATCAAATAATAAAAAGTGTGTAATAGAGAAAGGTTTTAATATTTACTTCAGTAATTTTACTTTATACAATTATAAGGAATATTTATATATATTATTTAATATAAAAATTAATGTAAGTATAATATAAAAATAATAAAAATATAAAAATTAATTTATATTATTAAATTTAAAGTATGAAAAATTAAATTTAATACATCACAATCTAATCTCCTTAATCACTCACATGTACGATTCAATTTATGAATTTTAAATACTATCACCTAAAAGTCTTTTGACTGCTTTTTTAATTGATTTTTAACATTTTTTATATCTCTGACTCTTTAGAAATCGTAGGTACTCATCAAATTGTTGGGGATAAACTCTCTAATTACATCATCGTATTCATTTTTTATTAAATTCATTTTTTGCAAAACCTTCACAAAAATATTATTTAATAATTGTTTAAATTATAATTTCTATTAAATGTTAAAAATAAATTTACTTCAGCTTATATTTAATCGATATATTCCTAAGTTTTTTATTTTTATTTTTATAAATAATTTATATCGGTTTCATGTTGTTTAATGATATTTCCCAATTTTTATATTATTCCAAATCTGCATCTGTTAAAATTGATTCAAGATCCTCTTCTAAATTATTTTTTTATTTAATTTTTTAGTAACATCTATATCTTAGTTTCTCAATTCATCAACTTTCCTTTTTTTTTTATAATTTATTAAAATATATGTGTCATTTATAATTAAATTAATATAAGTTTACTATTCTTCAATATCTTTAAGCTTATGGCATTCTTCTAATATTGATATTAATTCTTAAGTTCTTTCTTTTTCGTTTTCAGAAGATCTAAATATTTTTAATAATTTTTTATTGTATTATTTTTTATATTTATTAATTTACTTTAAAATGGAACTAAACGTAGTTATAGTCTCGGTAGTCTTCTATAATCCTTATCTAATGGCTTAATCCTCTTCGACAAGTGGTTTCAAGAAAATTATATTATCATTGAATCTAAAAGTATTAATTAAAGTAAATACAATAAATTTAAATAAAATAAAATGTAGTCGAATTTAATAAAAAACTTACTTCTTTAAAATATCTTAAATATCCATATGAGCTATTCCAGTCAAATTAGATGACATCATGAAAAACTCAATTACTTTTTGATTTAATAATCTATTTTCCAAATTATCATTGTAATCTGAGTAAATTTTGGCTTCTTCACTCTATTTTCTAACTAAATCTTATAAAATTAATTCATTTTCCCTGTTTATCCTGTCCATATCTTTTAAAATAGAATCTTCATCTCCCTCTAAATTTACACTTTACTCTCTAACTTTAGCAATCTAATTTAGTTATTAAATATTTTTAATTAAAAGCTATTAAATAGCAAAAATTATTTATATTTTTAAATATTTATTTACATTTTCTAATTAATCAACAAGATTAATATATTAAGATATTTTAGATTAAGCCTCAGGTTTTTCTTAAGATTAATCAATTCCAAAGACTTTCATTAAGTCACTTAACCTGGATTCTCTTAGACCTTTAAGATTTTGCAAAGCTGAAATTATGCTATATATCAAAGAAATTTTTCATCTTTGAGTTTATTTCTAGTTGAAACATAATTCTTAAGCTAGTCATGAAACAGTTATTTTTATTGGAAGAAAGGTTCAGCTTTCTATAGGTGTTAATCGGATTTTTATAATAAAAGATCTTTGATATTTTCTTCGACATTATCCAATTTGCTGCATACAGATAAAACTTCTCCATTTGATTTTTCCAACTGAAATTATTTTAAAGAAATAAGAATTTATTTTAATTATATTGGAAATTATTAATTTTTTTTACTTCTTAATCATAGTATTTCAATCTTTTTAATTAGGAATCAACATCACTTTCATAATTTTTGTTTTAGTTCCAAAAATCTTAGCTATTCTTTAGTTCATTTTTTTATAGGTACGATGATTTTTATTCATTAAATAATTCAGAACTTAGCTAATATAATAAAAAAACCAAATTTAATACATTTGATATAGAATTTTTTAATTAAAATATAATATTTACACTTAAAGGCATTTTGGAACATTCTATAGCTGAATTTAGCAGTTCTTAAAGGGATGAATCCTAAATATTTTCTTTTGTAAGTTGATTATATAAATTTTATTTGGATTAATTTCTTATGCTATCTATATTTTGCATAAATTATTTTCTGATTTTAATTTTTTTTCTTGAATCAAAATCTTTCTTCTATTCATCATCATTATGATTTGATTCACTTTTCATTTTTATATAATTTTAGTTATAATATTTTCTAAATTCTAAATTTATATATTAATTATATTAGTATTGGTTACTATTATTATCTAATTCTCTGTTAATTTCTTCAACTCCCATATGATGAACATCAGAATTATCTTTTTCTAGTTTTTTAATGAGTTTTTCAGGAGAAATAGCTCTCAAATTCGGGCTTACTCTATTTTGTCTAAGAAATAAATATAAATTTACTTGAATAAATAGGAATATAAATGAATACTTATCATATACATACCTACTACTAGAACTTGACATAATATGTTATTAAGTCATTTTGGGATGGAAGTCTTTCAAATGAGAATCTTTAGAGTCTAGATTTTCATGGGTTAATAACGGTCTTCCTCTATTTACATTACTGCTGGTTTCGGAAAGGACCTGTCTATTTTGGGAAAGACTACTATTGTGAGTATTAGTAAAATTATTAGTAGGTGTTTTTTTGCCATAGCTGCTATTATTATACAACTGATCGTATGGGGTATTTTCATTTTGAGCAGGCAAATGGTAAGGAGTTCTGCTACTACTGCTGCTATGGTTATGATTGCTTTTAACTTGCATCTTTCTTAAAAATTTTAAGAGTATTTTGTTTTAATATTATTTTTTCTTTTTCCACTTATAATTTTATTATTAAATAAATAATAATATTATTTTTTAGCATATTAAATATAATTGCATTAATAAAGTTATTAACGAATATAACGATATTTTGCGGAAAAAGCTTGAATAATTTAATCTATTATTTCCATTCATATTAAATAATATTTATGGATTTTAATATCGTTATATTATATTTTATCATATAGTATTTAAGAAATTTTATGTATACATATATCTCATAAAGAATGTTTACTTTAAATTTTGAAACATAATCCAAAAGTTTACTTTAAATTTAATTATTTCTACAAAAAAATAAAAGGAAATTTAATTAAAAAGTTTTTTATTGATTTATTATTAAATATAATTATGTAGTAATATATATATATAAATGATCTTTCAATTTTCATATATTTTATTCCCCACCCTATTAAATTAATATTATATAGTCACCTTCAATTATTAATTATTAAAAAAATATGTCTAATAGTTCTTATAAATAATAACTAAATTTCAAAGGTTCATTTTAAATAAATAAAATTGTATATATTTATAAACCACACCCTTAATTAATAATATATTATTTATAGGTTATAAATGATAACTCTAAAAAAGTAAATATATGTGAATCATAATATTAAATATAATTAAAAAAAAACTATTGAAAAGTATTATTTATATATATAAATTTGAAGTATTATATAATCAAATCAAAAAGTAAAAAAAAAAAAAAAACATCATTATATAAATATATTAATAATAATAATTAATAAGAATAAAAAACTATTAAAAATGTATGAAGATTCCTAAGAATTTTAAAATGAAAGTATTTTTTAAAGATTTAAGGAGTAATTCTAATTAAAATTATATGATCTATTTTACAAGATGCAGTCTTTCAGTATTATAACTCCTTTATTATTTAAAGTAACAAATATAGATATATTATATTTTTGCAATTATTTCATTGATATTATATAAAAAACAAAAAATAATTTTTTGAAATCTAGGTCTTGATCATAATTGAGTTTTTGTAAATGATGTATTTTTCAATTAATAACGATTATAAACACATGTGGAAAACCTAGGTTTCTGAGTCGTATCAAGAATTTTTACAATCATGGCAAGTAGCAACAGAGAAGAAAGAAAATAAAGATAAATCATAAATAGGAGGGCTTTATATTGTCATAGCTTTAATTTTTGGAAGCCTTGCTGCTCAAATTTTATAGTTTTTTTCTGAAAAATTTAAGAAAAACATATTTTTAATAAAAGTTTTAGACACCTATTCTTATTTTATTATCACAATACTTTTTCTTCCTTTTATATCTGTTTTACTTACTCAAATAATATGTGTTGATGGCAGCCATTGCTTTGTTGGGTAATACATTTAATATTTAAATATTAAAAAAATAATTAATGTATTTTTTAATTTAGAGACCATTGGATTCATTTCTCTTTTAGTATTATTGCTTACATTATTTTTATAGTCCAGGTGTTTTTTGTCTAAAAATTTTATATTTGCTATGATCCTTTTTCCAAATTACCTATAAAGGGAAATGCCAGTAAAATTCTCTGGATGAGATAAGTATTAAAATTTATTCTGCCAATATATTCGATTATAGATTCCGACTATAAATTCTAGTTTGCCTTTACCATTGTTATTTCTATACTATAGTAAAAAAATTCGTTAACTCATAAATTAATGATTTAATAATAGCTTGCATACATTTTAATCAACAATTATTTACTTTCTTAGCTTTGTTTTAGTAGTCGTAAGAATAAAATAGCCAGATTATTATAGACCTGACATAATGCGATTTTCTTTGTGTTGTAATTATATTTACTTTATTTATTTATTAAACATACTATCTAAAAAATTTATTTTAGGTGAATTATCTTTGTTTGTACTCACTGTGATTGTGGTTCTTAGATATCTTGTTTATTAAAATGATGATAAGGATAAGTACGGAAAAATTGACTATGCTAGAGATTCAATTTTACTAGTCTATACTATTCTTATTATAATACTTACTAATGTTTCAGCGTTGCAATTTGTCGCATATATTGATGAAAAAAAGACCTTTTTGTCAGTTTCCAATTTAACCAGATCATAAGTTATCAAAGACTTTTTAATAACTGTAATTCAATTAATAGAAAACAATTTTAATGAAAAAAAAGGTCTATTAAAAATTTACGGAACTCTTCAAATTCATAAGAATTAGTAATTATTTATTCTTACATATATGAATACTAATTATTTACGTGATAATAATTTTTTTTTGAAAATTTATTTTATTAGATGCAATAATGTTTAATGCAGCTGTAAAAAAAGTTAATCTTGTGATAATGTGCAGTAAGTTGTTGATACATGGTACTAAATAATGCAAAGTATAATCACAGACTTTTTGAAAGACCACCCGAAGAGTATTGATCTTATATTACTGTCAGCTTAAATTCATCACAGAAAATAGCATCTCAAATTTAAAGCCTTGTCTCAATTGCTGAAAATTTAGGAGTTTACAGATAACACAAGATTTTTATTCTAAACCTACAGTTACTAATACAAGATTGAAGAAGATATACAAATTACCGATTTAAAAAATGGTATTGACTAAGATGATGATACAAATAGATTAGTTAAGTATTAAATATAGTATGACACTTATGTTAACCGATTAGACAGCTCAGTAACAAATTTTATTATTGCTATATTATATTATTATTATTTTTTCATTATGTAGGTTTAAATATTCTCAGATTTTTGGGAAGAATTATTGGAATAAAACAGTGATTTGATAAAATTACATTAACTAGGAACATTAATAATCCCCACTATTGAAAAAGTGAAATAAACTTATAAAGCTTTAATGCTAATCTAACCAGACAATGTTAAAACTATGGAAATGTAAGCGTCATATTTAAAGTACATAGTTTAAGATGCTTAAGAGGCAGAAAAAATCATAAGAAGTATTTTATATCTTACTCGAGGGGCAAAAAGCCAGTCAATTATTGGCAACGAGCGGGCTACAAATTAGAATCTAAAAGGAATCGTGTTAACTATGAATATATAGGCAAAGTAAAAAAAATATTTCATATTTTGATATGTTTAATTTGTATTAATTCATTATTTTTTTCTAGATCTTTTTGTGAAGTTACTGCTGTGAATTCAGAAATGCTGAGAATTCTTGGTTATACTAAGCAAGATGTGCTGGGGTAGAGTATTAATAAAATTATGCCTAGATTATTTTCCATTGTAAATTCTTATTTTTTATAATATTCGAATACTATAATAAAAATATTATATTTTATCAAGAAACACGATAGTTTTGTATAAAATTTTATTGAAAACTCTTAATAATAAGAAATTGATAACAGATTCATAACTCCCTTAAATGTTGATGGTTATATAATGCCTTCTATTATCAGAGTAAAGGTATTGCCTACATTAGAGACTGGACTACAATTAGTAGGGTTCATGTAAGAGGTTCATCATATTCATTCTCCTCCGTATACTCATGTACTTCATGATAATTATAAATATAATTAAATTTTTCTAAATTAAATTTTAACATTAAATTATTTTTTTATAGTTAGATTTCAATGATAGATACACAACACACTATATGGTTTACGATCCTAATGATCTCTCAATTTGCGGATGCACTCACAGTTGCTATGATTATTTTGGAATTCCGATGCAATTTACAAATCAAAATACATCAGTAATTTGTTTAATAATTAAAATATATCACATTTTATATATTATTTATTTTTTTTATTTTTAGGCAGCATCATAGTTTACTCTTGATTTAATATGTCCGTAAATAAAAAATGAAAATATATTAAAAGAAATGAAGAGTTCTAGAGGAGTAGAAATTGAATTCGATACATCACTAATCTAGCAATAATTTATTTTTTCTTAAGAATCTAATATGTCCGTCGCAGATGATTAAAGTTCGAAGGTAGAAAGTATATAAAATGATATTTCAAAAAATTTGGATCTGGGAGATGTCACTAATAATCATCATGGCGAAAGTTATATTAACTAAAGTTTAAATGCAAGTCATCTTCCTATAAATTTAGAAAACAAATAAAATGCAATCGAAGGAGAAGATATTGTAGAATAGTAGACTGAAAGTTCTCATAATTCAGAAAACAAGAACTAAAAACTTTTATAAAAGATAAGAACTATGTCTGAGCACACCTATAATAATATGAAGATAGAAGATTATGAATATTAGGACTATATGAAAAACAAATTTAGAAAAACCACTGTTAACATAAAGCTTGTTTAAAATTCCGCAGGTCTTAATATAATAAAGTTTTACGACATTAATGAGCCTGAGAGGTAACTAAATATTATCCTTTAATTTAGGAGCGCAATGTTATAAAAAAATTTTTAATATTTAAATAGAAAAGACCCAGAGGAGTAAAAAAAAATATAAACATAAGTAGGGGGTGGTGGTATTATAGAAGTTTGGAAAAATTTGTTGAAAACTAATGACAAATTGTCCCGAAGGGGAATGTTCAATGAATGTTCTGATTTAGATGAAAATTAATATGAAGAAGACTCTCTGGAATAAGAAAAAAAAAAACAAAATACTAGTAAAGTAGATCAAACCCATATTAACTAAGAAAGTAAGATGAGAACACTAGGATTTGATGATGATAAAAACTGTAATAATTTAAGGAGTTATTATTTTTTTTTTAAATAGAATTTTAATTTGTTATTTAATTATCATAAGAATGTATTGAATAAAGTTCTGTATAGCAATCAGTTGCAGGTTCTGCCATAACTACAGATCCTAATAAATAAAAATAAAATAGTTAGATAGGGAAAAAAAATGAAGAAATTAGACAAATTAAAAATCTAAAATAAGTAATAGAATAGCAAAATGAAAATTTTTTTATTGTTCTTATTATAAGAGTATCGGTTTTATTATTTATATTACTAATTGGAATAGTCGCCTTCTAATATGATTTTAAAGTAAAGAAAAATATATTTAATATAAGAATATGGTAATTTATTAACGTTTTTTAAAAATAAAGATTAAATAAAGAAAAAATATTGAAAATTCTGTTAAGACAATTTAAATTGTTTATGAAAGAGTCATGAGCATACCAAAATCAAATTATTTCGCTAGGAATATATATAACAGAGCAAAGTAATCAATTAAGAAAATATAACTTAAGCACTAAGCATTTTTTGTAAAATAATCAACTTTTTATTTAAAGTGGACTTACAGATATAGAATAAATATTAGATGCCAATGGACAATTAGATTAAAATGCAATGTAAGAACAAGAAAAGACTGCTTTAAATCAGCTTCAAATGGAATTATATTCAGCCTCAACAAACCTTCATAAAATGCAGTTTTAAGTCATGAAGGAATCAAACTTCTTAGATATCATTTTTCCAAATAGACTAAAGTTCAAACAATTTGATCTGAAATTTTTACAGCAAGATGGAACTTAAATAATAGATCAAATGGATTTAAAAGATGGAATGCTGCTTTTGGTGTCATCTATTTCTGCTCTAAGTCGATCAACACTTGATTAAATGAAAATTTCTAATGGTACCTATTATAATGACATGCAAAGATATTTTGATTATGTAAGTACAAATGGATTATTCATATTGAGAGAAGAAAATGAACAATTGGCTGTATTTAATTAATAAATTATTTAAATTTATTGGTTAATATTTAAATATATAATTTAATTATGTTTATTTTAGGAATAATTTAAAAATATTTATAAAGATTATATATAAAGCTTTCAAACTCCATCTGTGATAGCTAGATGGATGTGTATACTTTTAGCTGGGTCGCTTTACTTATTACTGCCTATCATTTGGTAAACCAAAAGACATAATACCGAAGTTATTATTTTATTTTCACTTATTTCTCTCAGACATCTTCAATTTTTCTTCCAGAATTGCTAGAAATATAAAATTTAGTAATAAATCTATTTATATATAATATATTTAGGAATTTTTAATTTTTTTAATTAGATTTTTAGTAGAAAAAAGACTGAAAGAAAAAGAAAACAAAAAAGATATTAATGTTTTAGATATGCCAGTTTCAGGAAGAATAAAGAAGGCTATGGATAAATCTACAACTAAAATAGACCAATAAGAATAAAATGACTTAAATAAATAAGGAAAATAATCTACTAAGAATGACAACAATTAAACTAATTCTGGAACAAATGGTTAAGAAGAAACAACTGTAATTAAAAATGGGGGATTAAATCCTGCTGCATAAACATAACAATAGTAAAACGATGATAAGCAGGAAACTAAATCAGAATCAAGTAATTTACTATTCGTTATAGTTTAATTTATTAGACTATTTTTCCATATTTTATATATCAGGCAATACAGAAAAAAAGAAAACTAAATTAAAAATTAAATCTGAATTAGACGATGAACAAGATTTTGAACACTAAGAAAGATTGCTCAAATAACATAAAACTGATAGATTATCATTATTCATTAAGTTTAGTGTTATATTTGTATTATTTTTCAGGTAAATTAATTTTATTTAGGTTTATTTTTATCTTTTTAATATTAACTTATATAATTAATTATTTTTCTAATGTATAATTAATAGCTACTTTATGATAGACAACGAATTGGAAAAAAACTTTTTATCCAATTCGAAAAAGAGCATTGACCACATGGGTCTACTTTCACAAAGAGCAGGTCTGCTTTAATATACTGTCATATATGTTAGAGAAGAAATAATAACAAACACGAAAAACATATATAAAGGAAATGATATGATTGATATTTATACAGAAAAAACGTATAGATTAGAAGACAAGTTAATAAGTGATATCAAAAAAGATTTCCCGGCTTCTTATGATAAATACAAAACATTATTTAACAAATTTAACTATAAAGATATTTGCGTTAATATAAATGTTTCCTCATAATAACAATAAGAATGTCAAGCATTACAAGGTGGTATACTCAAAGAAGGGTTAAATTAAGCAAGTTTATCTTAAATGGAAAAAGTCAGAAGCTATATAAGAGTAATAAAGATATTAAATTTAAAACAGATAAAATTTTATTTAAAAAATATAAATTTATTTTTATTATTAGTAATTTAGAACAAAGTAATAGGAGCAAGGGGGTACTGCTGATTTACCCACTAGAAAAGAAATGGTCAATTCTAAATAGTATTAGGAAATGAGGGATTCTAATAGTTACAGTGAAAAAGCATTCAATATTTTGACAGGAGAATATAATAAGGCATTTAATACATATATAACTGATGAAAAAAATATATAAGAAATTGCATTTATATTACTTACAACTTATATGATTCTTATAATGCTTTTCTTCTGGGTTCCTTTCATTAAAAGTTTAAGGAAATAAGTTAAAACAACTTAAATGATGATTTCCTTAATCCCTATAAACATTATATTTAAAAATGAAGAAATTAAAAAAGGATTGAAAAGATGTGGAATATTAAAAAGTAAATGAATACTTTGTGTATATATATAAAATATAACAACAAAGTTAAATAAAATTTATCTTATATAATAAAAATTTTTCTTTTATGTTTGTAAATATGTACTATGATTTTCACTAATAAATTGAGTTCTGATTAATTTTGTTTGATACAAGTTTTTTTTAATATTGTGATTAATTAAAATTTATAACAAAAAATAAATAATTATTTTTAAAAAAAATAAAACAAAAAGTAAATTAAAATATGCATTAATTTACTGATATTTGTCATTAAAATTAAAACTAGCATTAATTCTATTTAAAACTGATTGCAAAAAAAGAATATGCTCACTAATCCACCATATTTTCTTTATATAATTGTTATAAAAATAACATAATATTATCAGGATCTAGATTTGGCGAAATAAAGGCATGGAAAATTCCAAACTTAAAAATTTAAAAACTGTGTCAGACAATATATATCCGATTCATAGTATTAAAAGAGGACCATCTCCAAAACTATTTCTAATAGGTTCTGGACATAATATACATATATGTAATTATCCTTATTCAAAATATATTTAAACTTTAAATTCGAATGAAGATAGCTTAACACTGCAAAATTATTTTATGGAAACATTTTCAATCGAAGATGTGTTTTATGTTGCTCTCGTCAGAGTAACATACTGTTTTTTTTAATTTTTATGGGATTATTTCTTTACTCATTAATATTTAAATTTAGGGCAGAGACGATGATTATAAGATTAAAATTTACTCTTTAAATGACTGGAAACTTAGATATATTTTAGTTGGAAATACTAATAACATCACATAAATATAATATATTAAATAATATAATATTATGATTTCAATATGCCGAGAAAAGACAATAAAGATTTGGTATTTCGACAATCTGTAAGAAGAAAAAAGAAAACAGGTATAATCTCAAAAGTAGAATTTAAAAATATGTAAACCAAATTATGAAATACGAAATGCCTCTGCCTCCTCATTGTAATGTATGGTATTCTCTGATTAAAAAAGTGAAGTAATCGTGGCAGGAATAACTAGTTCATTAATTAAATACAGATTAGTAAAAAGTTAAAGTGATTTTGAATTTCTACCAATTAATAAAAAATTAGTGCTCACCTTTATGCAATTAACAACTTAGCGAAATACAATTGTAAGTATACCAATTTAGAATATGTTATAAGTAGTGGATTAGATGATATAATTAGTATGTGGAATTGGGACTCATTTTAATTAATAACATCAATTTAAACAGGATTTAATTCCCTCACAACGTTAACTATTTAGGAAGAATATATTGTGGCTGGTTCAAGAGAGGGCGTTTTAGCATTGTGGAAAATTGATTATAATTAATAAAAAAAGTCTGAAGAATGAATGAATAACAATTATAAAAATATATTAGCAATCAATAAATTACAAAAATTTATACTAAAATTTTAAATAAGAATTAATAAATAAATTAATTAATTAGTTTTTTAAATATCTTATATAATATTTATTTATGTATTTAAATGCTAATTTTAATACTATATATCTTATAGGATCTTCAATTATTTAAGAAAATAATTTAAAAAAAAAAAAATATTTATGATAAGCTCATTTTATATAATCCTCAAATTCCATGCTCAGTTTCAATTTCAGTTTAATCACTAATACTTGACATACTTCTCATTTTATTAGAAATATGAGATCCATTATTATCTTAGTTTTTATCTTTTTCTTCTTCTACTACAAAATTTTCTTCTAAATTTACAGTTAGATCTTATATATTCATATGAATTTCATTCTATTTAGGTTATCCATTTTTATTTATTGTCATTTCTTATTATTTATCTTCTTATTTATAATATTAGTTTTGGAATCTTCTTTATATTTTATACTTTATTGCTTCATACCACTAAGACAATTTTTACTTAGTTTAAATTAAACAATAAGTACACTTTTTTTGAGAATTTTCATGATGATCTCCTTCTTTGATATCTCCATTTTAATTTACTTTTTACATATTTTATGAGTTATGGATATAATAAATGGAGTTAAAAAAATATTTTTTTTTATTATTTATTTTATTTCACTTGGTTATTGTATTTATATATATATATTTTTAATATATGTATTAATAATTTCAATTTTAATGAGTGTTTATTACCAGAATAAAACTGAATTACTTTAATATACTTTTATTTCGCATAACAATGTAAATATACTGTGATTCTTTTAATTTCAATTTAGCCCCACATTCTCTTTCTCAACTCCCAATATAATCCAATTGATCAATTTTAAATTCCTTATTTACTGTTTTCTATATTTTAATTTCTATATATGAAGTAGTATATATATATATGTGTATGTATAAATAAACAATTTTTATGTTATTATAAATAATAGACTTTTATAAAAAGAAATATAAACCATAAATAATTCATTAATATATTTAGCTTCTGTAACAATAGCATCAAGTTTTTAGTCATACTTGTCTATAACAAGATCTTCATAATACTAAAATTCATACCCTACTCCAATAAATTTACATATTTTGATTTTACTTTATTCTTAATTTTTCTCTTACAGAAATTATTTTCTATATGTATTGATTGTCATATCATAATAACCACCTCCATATCCAATTCGATATTTTTTTGAATTAAAACCTAAAAAAGGCACTAATACTATATCTGGCTATACAACAGGTTCTTTTTTTCATTGAGTATCTTAACACCGAACTCTCCCTCTTATAGCTCTGATAATTCATTAAAATTCCTAAAAATCAAAGGGGATAGAGTTTTAGTATGGCAAGGTAGAGCTTTTTACAGTGAATAATGGTTTTGTAACCTCTCCATTATAAATAAGCAATCTACTTCTTATTTTATCGGATAGAAACCAGCAACGATTAATGACTGCTTTTATTAGATTTTATAATGGTTTTATAAAAGGTTGTCTAGGTTTGCTACTATTTTAGTATGTATAAATTACTGTTCTTACTAAAATTAAGAGGATAGTTTTACTGTTTATCTTAAAATTTTTAGTTTACTTCTCAGTTATTTCTTACTTACTACCATTAAAAAAATATTCTTTTTGTAATAATATAATCCTTTTGAAATCTTACAAGACCGTTTACTGTAATAATGTTAATTAGTTGTTATTAAGAGTATATGGTTTTATTTAAATTTTCATTATTATTAAAAATAAAAAGCTCATTACAACTCAATTCAAATAAAAAATAAACAAATAGTTTTATGTAGGAATTATCATTCTTACTCAACTGGCTTCATCAGTTGGCTAGTTACGTAAAAGAAGCAAATTTAGGCTATATCCCGTATGTTATAATTACTCTGATAATAACTGGATTTAGTTATGCCTTTTATATGGGATGCTTCAAAAAAATTGAACTGAAAGAAAGTCAATTTGGGCCTATGGTTTTCCTGTACAAAGAAATTCAATCTTCTATGAAAGATTTAGGATCTCATTACGAAGCTTTACAAAAAAATTCCAATCTTATATTCAAATTTTCTAATTTGGCCGGAATTTATCATGATGATCCATTCATGGTGAAAAGAGCATCTGATTGTAGAGTTAGTGTGGGAATATTTGTTAATCAGGGTAAAAAATAATAAATATATTTTACTAATAATAATAATAATTATAAATATGAATCTTTTATAGGTGAAGAAAGAAAAATTAGCGATTTTAAAAAAATGTTTCCTGAATATAAAGAAAAATCTATAAGAATTGGGAGATGTTTGAAATCTTAATTCCCTTTTAAGAATTAGTTTAGTTACTTTTTAGGACCAATGAGAGTTTATCCTCTTTTCTAACAGTATGTATAAAAAAACAATATTTAACACTTAGATCATCCAATTGAATACTACTGTGATAAATATATTGAATTTATTTTTCCTATTGGAGAATAGTCCTAAAGAACTACTAACATTACAACTATCCCTCGTCCAGAATACAAATAATAGTATTAGTGCCAATTTAATTGAAATAACATGTGAACATATATATCTTACATAGAAATCATATATAAAGTATATATAATAAAGTAAAGAAGAATAATTAGTTCTAACAAAATCTATTTTTATATCTGTACGTTTTATTAATATATATATAGTGAATTTTAAATTTTAAAAAACTAAATTTACATAAATTCTAATTTTTAATTTAGTAAAATCAACATTTGATAAATAAATTGATTGATTGATTGATTGATTGATTGATTGATTGATTGATTGATTGATTGATAGACTTTATTTAAAACGGTTAACATAGTATTTACTTAATTAATACAATAAAAATTGATATGATATAATTTATAATATGAGTAATTAATAATTAATGTAACTCTGATATAATTAATAATATAATAAAGTAATTTATTTCATTTTCAAACAGCAATGGCAATTTCTTCAGTTGATTATCTTTCAAATTTGCTTTTTTTATTGGATTTATACAAATTGGATTTTTTACCTCTTTTATAAATGAAATAGGTCAATCCCAAGGATCCTCCAATGAGTAAAACTCCTCCAATAGAAGCAATAATAGCGATCATAGTGGTGTTATCAGATTTTTTAGTTTAAGTGTTCTTTTAGTTGGGGTCTTAAACGGTAATTTAGTTGCTTCCTTTGACTTTATAATCGTCTCCGATTTCTTTTGATTTGTCAACTGCCTACAAGAATCTTCTTTAGGCAGTTTCTGCAATTCTTGAAATGGCTTCAATGACCATTCCATTAGCAGCGACATTAGATTGTACTTCATAGATGATTCTTCCGGGTTAAGAGCCATTGGTTTAAATGATATCAGGGACGAAGGGTCCAATTCTTACTTAAAGTCCGTGGAGGTAGTAGTACTAGAATTCAGGGGAAACAATTTTGTGTTCTAAAAAGAAGCTTTACTTTCTTTGTACGACCAATCCATCGGGCAAATAAGCAGCGCAAGAGAAGTCAGTACAGAAATTCAAATCGGTGACGATGTTTAAGGTGTTTTCACAGCAGTCTCCAACTACTTGATTCTTAAGCACATTGACGTTGAGTTGGTTTTTGTAGACTCTTGATAAGGAAATTTTCATCAAAAAGGAGTAAACGTACTGTTCAACACCGGCAAAATAAATGTGCAAAGCCATTTCACATTACCAGGTGTATTCGTCCAATTCCACAGTTTTTATACATCCGTAACTTTCCAAATCAGAGTGTTTTACTGTAAAGCTTATAACTTGGTTGGCAGGGTTAAATTACCACTCATTGAATTCATCAGTTCCCTCTACTAAAGTATTACTTTCAAAGGTTACACTTTAAGTCACACAAGAATTGTCAAAAACGTATCCGTTCACATAACTGATTTCTATATCATAAGTTTATATAGTTTCTGAAGCTGTGGGGAGTAGGGAATTGGCTTATGCAGAGTTCATATTCAAGTAACTGGATCCATTTCTGGAGAATTAAAGCTAAAAGGCTCCACCACAACAGTCTTCAAATCCATACATGACAACTTCATGCACTCCCACTGCTAAACTTACACTGAACTAGTATCCATTAGCGAACACTCCACTCCACCATTTTCTTTCAACTGCAGCGAAAACAACCTATTTTAAATTGGGAAATTAGTAAATAAAATGATCGTTGATTGTTATAATTTTTAAAAAATTAGTACTTGGCCGTCGATTAGGAATGCAGAGGCTTCATGGTCTATTCCGTATCTAAAGTCGTAAGTAGCTCCTTCAGCTTCGTAGAATTTAAAGTAATATTTCTAAATCAGGTTAGTTCCAATACCTCCTCCACACATTACTTAGTTTCCCAATGGCATATTAGGGTCATTTTTCTTACAATATCCTGCAGGCTAGGGGGCATTTTAGAAAATGCTTTCCATACTATCAGCTATTTATTACTGGGTTCCATTTGGAGGAAGTGTAGAATGATGTCTATTTAATTAAAAGCGTTTAAATTAATACAATATTATATATTAAAATTAAATAACTATAAAATACCTCGATTCTACATAAAATTCGGAAGGAGGAGATTCTAATGTTTTGGTATCAGGATTACAAATATTGTCAACAGAGTCAGCATTGCTTGAAAGGTCTTCTAAATGATCATGACATCTTTATATTTCAGACTCTGGCAAACAAGTATTTCCGATCGGTACACAAGGCTATTACTATGATGAGTTGATTAAAAACAGAGCTGTAAATGCCAATCCTTTAAATATTTTTTCATTTTTATTTTTATTTGTAAAAATGTTGATTAATTTTAAAAATAATTTTTTTTTTTTTTTGAATTTTCTTTTTTTTATTTCTTTTTTAAAATGTGAGTAATTATTAAACTTTATCTATATATTAACTATTTGGTACCGCTGAGCTTTTTTTCTTTAAAAGCAAGTCTGGTATTGATTAACTATATAAAGATCTCCGACTAAAAGAAAATCCATGTAATATAACCAGTTGTAGAGCTAGTTATAAAAATAGTTGAAATTTAATATAATTATTGCAATTATTATTTCATGCATTTTTTCTTTATGTTAGAAATATTTAAAATAAATTTAAATAATAATAATTTAATACTACTTAAAACATATCTTAAAACTAATTATAAATTTCTTAGAATTTATTAAAAATATTAGTAGTTTAATTAACAAAAGCCTAATTCTTATTTTTAGAATAATAAAAATATAACAAATATTATCAATATTAATATGGATCAGCTGGTTTTAAATTAGGGAATATTTAATAATTTAATGATTAATATATGGCAGTTGAAGAAAATAAAAATAATATGAACTATTAACTATTAATATATATATATAACTAATGAAAATGTAAATTTAAAATTAATAAAATATATTTTAAAATATTTATTTTTTTTTTCATATTTAATGATTAAAAATTGTTTATATAACTGTAATTAAAAAATATCCATTTCATAGTCATATGATTTATTTTTGTATATATTAATAAATATTATAGTTTAGATGAATTTTAAGAATAGATAACATAAATATATTTTTTCAATTAAAAGAAAATACTATATATTTTTCAATTTATAATAAAATAACTTTTATTCTATTGAATTTAGAATTATTAAAAGAATACAAAATAATTTAAAGCAAATACATTATTTAAATAAAACTATACAATTTTATTTAAATTAGATTTATTTTATATTATAACAAAAATATATTATTAGTAAGAATTTTATTATTATTAAAAATAAAGTTTCAAAATTAATAACATACTTTTTGAATAATTTAATGGAATTTAATTTAATATTAATATTAGTGTAAAAAATAACCATAAATAATATTAAGAAATTATAAGATAAAATTTATTTTATTTAAGACATTAATAAAAAATATATTTATATAGTTAAATATATAAAGTAATATATTGTAAAATTAATAATAAATAATATGTACGCCAAAATAAATATTCGTTAATAAATTAATTAAACACTATATTATAATATAATATTTATTCACACTTTATAATTCAAATACTACAGATATATATTTTCAAAGTAGAACAAAAATAATCTTTTTAAAATAAAATTGTTTAAAATGGGAAATTGTTAAATTAATTCATCAAAGAATGGAATAAATGTAATAAAATGCTTTTTTTATACATGTTTTTACTTATAATAAAATAATAATAATAAACTGATATAAAAAAATTTCAATATAGATTTCAAAACATAGTAACTTTAAAAACGAATCTGCAGATTTTAGCTAAATATAAGATTACTTATTGTAGTTTTAAAATCTATCTTGTAAAATTACCTTTTTATTTCCGAAAGCCAATTTCTTATTTTAATTATTATTATTGATTTTTCAGAAAAAGAATAATAACAAATTGTTGACACTCCATTAAAATAAGAATTTTTAGAGTTATTATAAAACTAATTTTTGAATTAAAATATCAATCCGAATGAATAAAACAACAAATCATATTCGGAAATACTTGCTAATATAAGCTGTTTAGATGAGCAAGAAAATATTAGCGAAACTCCAGTAAAAGCGCTTATAATAAATAATACAGAAAATAGATTCTAAAACCAATAGGAAGATGAAGAAAGTAAACATTAATTTCAATTTAAATCATCGAATTAAAAGGGTTATAACTAGTCTTCTCATCATTCTAATTACCCATAAAATTGTGAGCTATAAAACTAATAGCCAGAAGATAATTTTTATATGAATAATAACAATGTAGAAAATAATGAAGATATGATTATTTCTGAAGAAACATTAGATTATGAAAAATTTAAAGAAATAGAAATGAACATATCAATGAATCGAAAGCGTTTTGAATAAATCAAATAATCATTCAACAATGGGAGTTTTGTTGTAACTTTATATATATATTATTTTATATAAAATTTAATATTATTACTATAATAATTTTGATTAGAATTTTGAAGAATCGTATAACAAAATTTCAGGAAGTCCGAGTAAAATTAAAGCATTGTCATAAAAATTTGATAAAATTGAATATGGAGTCTGTATTAACCCTTCTGAATCAGAAATATAATTTAATATATAGTCATCTTCTTAGAAAAACTTATTTTAATTAGAAAAAAACTAAAAAATAAATAGAAGTTCAAAGAATCTTTTACTGAGTAGCTCCAATAATAACTTGTTTAGTGCTTCTGACCTTAAATAGGTGCAATCTCCTAGCTTCCAAATTCTCGGAATGAATGAAAACAATGAAGAGACTAAGGGAATATCTTCATTATAAAGTAAATTTGTAATAAAACCTAAATGTTTTTATTTTAAACTTTTACTATTCTATAAAGGAATATTAGATTAATCCTAAAAAAATTAAGCGAGTAAAGTTTAAGTAAACTTACAAAAACAAACTCTACTCTGAGTCCAAGATCTTCAATATATCAATATCAAGGAAAGGTATTAATGGATTAAATTTAAGAAATGGAAGCAAGCACCTAAAAAGAAGATAACAAAAATAAAAATTAGATTTTTAAGAAAAATTTGACTAATTTAACATGATAATAGAAGAGGAAAAGTCAACTTAAACAGAACAAAATAGCTTGTATACACAAAACTGTGAGGGAAATAGAAACTCTAAAACTCTTCTGAATTTAGAAGAATATTAGACGGACCAAAAAAATATTGACTTAAAAGAATCAGCTTTGTTTTGCCTCACTTAAAATACTCCTTTCGGAGAAGATGATAGCACATATTAGCAGTCAAATATTTACAGCAATCTTAAAACCCCATCTGCATTTAATGCAAAGCATAATAATTAACTGGAGCAAACCATTTCTCCTAAAACAACAGATTATAGTAATAATAGTAAATAATGCAATTAATAATAAGAGCAAATTGAAAAAAAAATATAAGATGACATAGATTAATTGCAATCTGATTTGAGAAATGAAAGCCTTTATATTAAGGAAATGACTAAAAAACTCAATTAAAATAATAAATATGAAAGCGGCAGCACCAATAAAAGCTTCAATATCGACAGTGAAAAAAGATAATTTAATAGTAATAACCATTATAACACAGAAAAATCAGAACCGGAATAGTTGATGAATAAGAATGATGACGATCATGATGACTATGAAGACTAAAAGCAAAAATAACTGGAAAAATAACTTGATTCAATTTGCTAAAATATATCTTCCCAAAGATCATAAAAGGGCCTATAACAATAACATTATTAATCTTAATCTTCTCGAATTTCTTAATCTGAAAGCACTGACAAATGCGAAACACAATCAAAAAATGAATTTATTCCGAGTAGTAGATCCAACAACTATACCTAATCTATTTAAGACACTGAACGTAATAGTATGTAGCATATAGTATCTATACAATCGGAAATGCTATAATATGAAGTTATATCTAACAATATGTTCAAGAAAAAATTGTAAAATCAAAATGAAATTTTAAATAAAGAATTATAGGAAATGCCATAAAATAATGAGTAAAATTCTCATTTGAATAAGGGAAAAAATAATTCCTAGCTGAAAAGTGATATTCAAGCCATGATTTAGTGTATAAATTCCTAACGATAATCAGAAAATAAAGAATAAGAGTAAAATGTTTAATAATCAAATACAAATAATTAAGAAGAAAGAGAAATGGAGGTAAATTCTTTTAAGGTCTATGATGAATTACCAGAAAAGAGTTTCTAATAATTTGTTTCTACAATTAAAAAACCTATTCATGGTGATTAAATATAAGATTTTTAGCAATAATAAGAATAAGAAGATTACCAATAATATATACAAGAAAATTACTATTTTAAAAATGATTAGTAAGTTAAATCACAATTGGATTTCGAAATTTTTTTACAATAGCAAATATAAAATTAAACACCTAAAAAACATGCAGCAGAAAACTCGAATGAATAATAACAATAAGTTCCCCAATTTATTTCCTCCATTAAAAAAAATAATAGTAGCAAAAAAAGTAAAGAAATTTAGAACTTATAGCTTCCCGGATAACTTAATATTCCTTCGTTTTTCGATATAACTAATACAAAGACAGAAAGTAAATAAGATAGTTAATAACTTGAAGGTAAAAAAGTCGGAAAAGAGGCAATTAACTAAACTATTAATAGCATTAGTCATATAAGTAATATTTCTCAGTCAAATATGAATTCTAATAATAATTTACTAGCTCAATTCTAGACAGATAAAAAATTTATTGATAAATAAAAAGAGTTAGAATATTTTAAAATACTTTATATGCTCGGAGACACACCAAAAATAAGAGAATAAAAAAATATTAATTGTACCTAGCGAAGCTTTATCGCATAATAATCTTCAAATATCAATTTAAATAATTATTTGAAGAATTAATAGAATAGTAACATAGATTATGAATTTATTTAAAATCATATTTTAAATAAATCTATTTCTAGCTTACCGCATTGTTAATAATAATTGTAGTTAGATTAAAATAATAATGGTAAGTAATTGCATAGTTTTGGAAATAGCTATGAACCGGAACAAGGTTTAGAAAAATAATAATTTTAGGATTCAAATTAATAAGGTATTATATAGGAATAATAATATTAATAAAATTCTATATAAACCTGCAATAGTAATCAAAGTGTAGGAAAATCTTAAAGCATCATTAAAATAAATAACCAGAATAATGAAGGGAAGACATTTCAAGTAGTACATTCCGTTTTGAAAATTAAGAAGGGAAATACTGATGATGTATAATAATAATAAAGAAAAAGTTCTTAGGAGGTATTTAGTTCTCACAGATCTTTCAATTCCTCTGAACAAAGCTCTTCTTTATCACACTAAACCAGTTTAAAAAATAATAGCAACAAAGAATATAAAACAGAAAGAAATCCCACGGTTGATAATGAAAATCAAAAATGTGTCAAATAAAATGTAGTTAGTTCTAGGGATTATCACGAAAATGATAAATGTAATTGGCAAATCAGAAACAGAAGTGTGAGCTAAAATTAAAAGAAATAATCATAACAGTTATAATAAAAATAGGAGATTGATAATAAGAGCACTAATAATTGCTCAACTTAAAGAAGCATATCAAGTTTAAACAAGAAATAATAAACCTACTTAAAAGTATTAAATGAAAATAATCTGAAAAATTTATGTTAATAAAATAGCAATAATAATACTTAATCTTCTAATGCTTTCGCTGGAAGTCTACCTAAAAGTTCTGCAAGATCTAACATTAAATAAAAGACTTAAAATAGTAAGAGTAAGGAAAGAAAAATGGCCAATTACATCGATGAAAATATGTTTCATAGTATTTAAAATGTTTATACAAATGAAATTCTAAAAAAATAAAATATCAACAGTGTAATTTTATATTATTTTTTTATTATATATAATTTAGTTTATTTTTATTATTATTATTTTAATAGGAAAAGTAGAAATCTAACTAATAATAATATGTATCTGAAAAATCTTAGAAGATTAAAAAAGTAGGATAGAATCATTCTCCATTGTAAAATTTACACTTAAATTGATTAATAATTTTTTTATGGAATTATATAAATAAATTTATAAAATAAAATAATATTATAATATTTATATATGATATATTGATATAATAATATAGAAAATATTTTAATTATATATATAGATATATGTTTAATATAATTAGTAAATTTTAATAGAATATTTATAACTTTTATATTATTTCTTTTTACTAATATTAATGATATTATGAAGAATTATATTTTATTATTAAAGGTTTAGCGTTAGTTTTCTTAATTATATTATATTTATTTTAGGAGAAAAGTATTCAATATTTGCTCTTAAATAATATTGTGTTCTTGAAGTATAATTAAGAGATTTTTCAAATTGGTATAGATAGAAACTTAAGGGTTTTTTTTTTTATTAATAATCTCTCCTTAATTTTATTAATAAGAAAAACAAATTATTACCAAACATATTTTTTTTTTCCTTTTTTATTAATTAAAAAATAAGTCTAACACACTCGTATAACTTATTTAATAAAAATTTATTAAGCTCTGTATTTCAGAAAAAATCAAAAAAAAAACATTTCCCATAGTACTCATATATCTAATAATTTATAATTTTTCCATATGTCTTAAAATTCCCAAGTAGTTGAAGACTATTTAGTAAATCTCAAATGCAAAAAACAAGGGCACGAAAGTATGCCTATTATTTATGTTTGTAATATTGGAACATGCAAAGATAGAGTAAATAAATAAATATAAAAAATAAATTGATTTACCTAAGTAGTATCTCTCTTACAATTTTTATAAAATCTGTAAAGCTCAACTGTGCAACTTGTATGATATCAAGTCATGTCCACCACGAAAAGAATCTGATTCACATAAAAACATATTTGTAAGATTACATGAATAAGGAAGCAGATAGAAAATAAATATTGCAAGAGAACAAAATTTATGCTTCTACCTAGCTTGACACAAATGGATTAGAAGAAATTCGAAAGGAAGAAGAAGAAAGAATTGACGATATTTTCTTTGACATGATGAAAATGACTAAAATTTTATACGAAAGTGGTCAAGAAAAATTCAAAATTCACAACAAAAAATTCCACGATGGATTGAAAGATGCTCTAGATGAAACGAATGCTTTGTTGAATAAAAAAGAAAAATCGGTATCTCAAATGATTGAATCGACCCCGGGTAATAAATTATGATTAAAAAGGAGTCAAATTTTTATTTTTAAATTATAATCCCCACTAGGAGACAATTGGTATGCCGTCAAGGAACTCACCGAATTACTTATGTTTAACGAAAGTTTCTAAAATTTAGAATAACTTTCCATCAAAGAGCAAATGAAAAATATTCCCAAAATAGATGTCGTCAAATGTCAATAAGTGAAGGAAGAAATTTTGGAATATATTAAAGAAAAACTAAAAAAATTACTAGAACACCACGGAATCAAAATGACTGACCTTTCTTGGCATTCCAGATCGGCCGAAATGTTAAGAGTGTATCAAGGCCACTCTGACCATGTTATGGGCCTTACCACACTTCATGATGGAACTTTAGTCTCATGTTCTAAAGATAGTAATAAATTTTTATAGTTTGTATTATTTTTTATAATTTATGTTATTTAAAACCCTCTTTTTATTAGAAACTATTAGATTTTGGGACACAGAATCGCATTAATCGACAGGGGCTGAACAGTTGCATGATAGAAATTTGAATGCAGTTGCAACCATGCCGAATGGAGATTTAGTTGTTGCTAAAGATAACATGATTAAATTCTATAATCCTCAAAAAGTAATACAAAAGATTACATATTTATTAACTTAATGATACTAAATTTGAATTAATTATATATAAATAGTAAGAATGGGAAAAAGCTTTAACTGGACATGCTAAGAGTAAAAATATATAATAATTTTAAATTTATAAATTTATCAAATTGAACTATTTTTACTACGTTTAGCTGTCTATACTTTATGCCCTTTGCCTGATGGAAATTTATTATCAGCAGGTTAAGATTAAGTTATTAAATATTGGAATGTAAAATCTGGTTAATTAGTTAGGTCTTACTATGGACATGATGATTTTATTAGATAAATCAAGTTGATGCCAGATGGAAAAATTATATCTTGTTCGGATGATAAGTAATACAATACAAAAATGTCAAAATTTATAAATTTTATTATTGATTTTTTTAATTTTTTTTTAGAACTGTCAAAATATGGGACCCTAAAACAGGAGCTATCTTAAATACATTTGAAGGTCATAAAGATTATGTGTAATTTACAATTAAACTAAATTAGGTTTTATAAATCTTATTAAATAATATTTGGCAATAGCTACGCTATTGATTTTATGAAGAATGGTCACCTAGTTACATGCAGTAGAAATGGAGAAGTTATTATTTTCGATCCAGTCAAAGATGAAATGGTAAACAGATTTTAGGCTCATAGTAACTTCATTTATTGCACCTGTACTTTACTAGATAATAACATAGCGACAGGAAGGTAATTTAAAGTTAGCAAACTAGTTTAGTTTAAATTTCAATATATATCATTAAAAAAATATTTATTTAGTGCTGATAATACTATTAAAATTTGGAATCCATTAACAGGATAGTTAATAAAAACACTTATTGGTCATAAATTCCCTGTTAGAAGTTTGATAACGTATACTATATATTAGATTATAGAAAAATTAATTTTACAAAAATTGAATATTTTCCTATTAAAATAAAAAGTTTGCAAGATGGAAATTTAGCAAGTTGTGCAGAAGATGATTCAGTCATTATTTGGGCTAGTAAGAAATTGGAAGTTAAACATACTCTAATGGGTAGACATTATTTATACCACTTTGGACTATTTATATTAATATTTGAACTAAAATTACTTAAAAAGGACACACAAAGGCTATTTGGGATGTTGCCGCCATACCTGGTAAGAGATTTGTAAGTGCCAGTGAAGATAGAACATTAAAAATGTGGGACGCCGTAAAAGGAGAATGTCTAGCTACTTTGACTGGACACAAAGAATAAGTTCGTTGCGTAACCATGATACCTAATACGTCTTGGTTTGCTTCAGGTTCAACAGATAAAACAATTAAGATCTGGAATTAAGCAGACGGATAACTAGTAAAGACGATTACAGGACATGCCGGTATATAAATATATAAATATATGAAATAATTTTAAATTATAAACTTATAAATAGGTGGAGTAAGATCCCTTAGTATATCTTCCGAGGGTAAATTAATTAGTGGGGCAGAAGATAAATTAGTTAAAGTTTGGAATGTAGGAGGAAATTGGGATTGCGTTATTACGATGCCAGGACATGACGATTTTGTACGAACGGTATTAGGTTTGGCAGACAATAAAATTGCATCAGGAAGTAATATATTTTTTTTTTTACTGTGAAAAATTCCATTTACTATTTTTTATTTCTTTGAATAGGCAGAGATAATACGTTAAGGGTGTGGGACTTATAGTCGGGAAAGTGTGATAAGGTGCTGAGAGGACATTCTTTACCGGTTTGGTCTATTATTGAAATTACTCCAAATAAGATTTTGGCTACAGGAAGTTCTGACTTTACTATAAAGATTTGGGATATGGAAATAGGAAGGTCTATGCAAACCATGATAGGTCACAGTGCCCCGATTTGGTGCATGGCTAAACTTGATGAAATGTTAATAGCATCCGGTAGTGAAGATTGCTTTATTAAGGTAACTAACTAAATATATAGTTTAAGTTAGATTATTTTAATATTCATATTTTTGTTTAGGTTTGGGATTGGGAATACGGAGATTGTGTGAGAACTTTACTTTCACACTCGTATTCAATTTGGGGATTGGCGGTGGATGAAGAAGGAAATTTAGCTTCTGGGTCTTGGGATAAGACTGTGAAAATATGGAATGTGAGGGCCAAATAATCTGTGACTATGAATTCTTGATAAAAAAAATAACAATAATATATTTATTGAAAAGAAATCCTATATATAAAAAAATTATAATTTAAAATTTATATAATTATTTTACTAACCACAATAAGTGTTTATTTGTAGATATGTAATAATGCTAATGTGTTTTATTTTTCTTTTAATTAATTTTATTTACCCTGATTTATTAATAATAAAATGACAAGACAAGTGTATATCCTATATTTTCATGCACTATTTATTTCATACACTAATATACCACTTTCCAATATTCCCTGAAAATTTGTTTCTTTTAAATTAATTGTAGGCCGTTAAAATCTAAATTTTAAATTAGCCCTTTCATATATTAATGAGGGAATCTTTAATAAATAAGTTTACTTTTAAATAAAATAAAATATTATTTATTGCTTATCATTCAAATAAATTAAAACGCAATAAAAATAGTTGTATAATAAAAAATAAAATAAAATAAGTATCATTTCGTCATTTTCAGAAACTAATTATAATGTGCTTTAATAAAAAGCTTTTTTATATTCTATCACTCGTAGTTTTAGGAGATATTATTATATATTTAATCTATAACTTGTGTATAGACTAAAATCTAGGAACTTTTAGCTTATATCTAATAAAGCCATATTTAAAATTATCTTTACCTTGCAAATTCCATTGTGTGAAATGCTCTAGTTATTCTGAATGTATTTAATGTGATAAATATTATTACTGGAACAAAACCAATTAAGCTTGTGAATTAGTAGATGAATCAGTAGATTAAGATTTAATTCACGAATCCTACATAAACAATGTAAATATAATTATTATTATCATTATTATTATTATTGTACTAAACTATGTAGTTCGTTTTAACTACTTTAATTTTTACTTTGTTTAACAAATAAAGCAGTATATAAATTATAAATTATTTTCTTAATAACTTATTTAATTCATTTATAAGAAATGTAAATACCATCAGTGCTAAAAATGCTATGAATTAGATGGAGAAAACTATTGTTAGAAATGCAAAAAACTTAATCTGTGGTATTATAACGATTTATGCTATACTAAATGTCCATCAGGCTCATTTTAATTACCAAATAAAAATTGCAAAAAATGTTCTGTTTCGGGTTGTAAATTATGTAATTCATAATAAGGTAAGTGTGAATAGTGTTTCGAAGGATATTAAAAGTCAGTCCAAAATAACGAAGGTATTAAAAAACAAAATCAAAATTGAATATTAATCAATCTATCTTATTAATTAAATTTGCCCTAATAGATATTTGCAATTAAGAATGCTTGGAGGGAGAGTATAAAGAAGATGATAAATGCAAGCCTTGTAAAGTCAGCAATTGCAAGTTTTGTTCACAGTAAGGGCTTTTTTGCGATTTATGCAAAGAAAATACAAAGAAATACAAAGATGAATGTGTCTTAAAATGTCCTTCTGGAACTTATGAAAACTGGGATAAATGTAATTAATGTTCATAAAATTGTTTGGAATGTAAAGATTCCTCTTCATGTGAACAATGTAATAAAAACTATGTTTTGGATGATAATAAGTGTGTTTAATAAGGAGAATGTCCTCTTGGAAAATTTGAAAATAAAGAAAAAGGAATGTGTATGGAATGCAAAGAAGGATGTGAAAAATGCTAAGACTAAGAAGATTGCTAACAATGTAAATAGGACCATTTTAAAAATAAAGAAAATAAATCTTGCGAAAAAAGCTGCCCTATTAAGTTTTTTGGGAATTAAGAATCTAGAACATGTGAAAGTTGTATAGACAAATGTTTAAAATGCAAAGATAAGTCAACATGTTTTTAATGTGAACAATGTAAGGAATGAATATTATTAATTATTTTATCATAGTAGATTTATATAATTATTTTAAATAGACTTATATTTTGATGCAAAATCAAACAAATGTCTTGAAAGATGTGATTAAAATTGTGAAGATGATAAATGTGAAAATAGCTAGTGCAAAGAATGCTAAAATAACTATTTTCTTTTTGAAAACAAATGTTTGTAAAAATGTTAGGAAAATTATTTCGGTGATAGGGCTTTAAAAAATGCATTCGGTGTCCAGAAGGATGCCAAAAGTGTGATTCATTATAAACTTGTAACAAATGTGAAAATAAATGGTTCTTGCTTAATAGTAAATGCATAAATGTGTGTCCCAAATAGTTTTTCGGAGATGCTTAAAGTAATGAATGCACCCCTTGCATGGAAAACTGTTTGGAGTGTAAAAGCAAAATACAGTGCACTTTGCCATCTGAAGGTGGACATCATATAATAAATAAATTTTAATTATTAAAATAACTATTTATATAAATTTCAAAGGATTTTACTTCGATAAAGACAGGTAATAATGTATGAAAAATTGTGATGATTTTTGTGCATTGTGTTAATAAAGTAAATGCCAACAGTGTAAACCGGCCAAATATCTTTTCGAAAACAAATGTTTAGAAAAATGCCCTCAAGAATACTATAGTAATAAGGAAAGAGGTAAATGTGAGTAATGTTTAGATAATTGCGCCGTTTGTGCCAATGCCAACGAATGTCAATTGTGCAAAGAAAACTATTTTTGGAATGGTGAAAAGAAAGAATGTACGAATAGCTGTCCCGACTCTTAATACCAAGACTCGCAAACCAAAGTCTGTAAAACATGCCTGGAATAATGTTTGAAATGCAAAGACGGCTAATCATGTGATAAATGCTAAAAAGGTACATAAATTTTTTCTTTCTAAATTACAAAATATTTTTAATTTTTTATTTTTTAAATGCAGACTTGACTTTTGACTCAACTTAAAAAAATGTGTAGAAAAATAATGTGATGAGAATTGCTAAAAATGCGAAAAGGGAGAGTGTATTGAGTGCAAAGCCTAATACTATTTGTAAGATGGAACCTGTAAAAAATGTGATATTGGGTGCAAAACATGTTCTTAAAGTAATAAATGCGATTCCTGCTTGTCAGGCCTTTTCAAAAAAGATAGCTAATGTGTGAAAAAAACAGAATGTGGAGATGGGTATTATGGAGATTAAAATACCTATATATGCAAAGAATGCTCCATTAATTGTGAAAAATGTAATTCTGAATAATTGTGTAATTTGTGCAAATCTGATTACTATCTTGAACACAATTCTAAAAGCAAATGTGGGAAAAATTGTGATTTGGGAACATACCCTGATAAAATAAAACGAAAATGTTTGCTGTGCAATGATAAAAATTGCATAAATTGTCCTACAGAAAATAAATGTGTTGAATGCTCCTTAGGATATATTGTTAGCAAAGACAATTAAAAATGTGAAAAAAAATGTTCCATTGATAACTGTCTAGAGTGTCCTGAAAACCAATAAAAATGCCAGAAATGCTTTGATGGGTACCAACTAATAGAATAATCCACTAAATGTATTAAAAAAAATGTCACGCTTCCTGTGATTGTGAAAAAGGTGATAAATGTTAGAAATGCAAATAACTCTACAAAGATTTAGATGAATCATAAAATAGATGTTACCAATATAAATGCAAAGATGGAGAATTTTACTAAGAATCTTCGAAATTATGTGTTAAAAAATGTGGAAAATAAGAAGTAGAAGAAAGAAAAGAAAAATGTGCAGGCCTAGTAAAATGATTATACTTAATTTTCTTTATTTTTTGCAGTTAATTAATTTTTGTTTATTTTATTTACAATAGACTAAGAATTAGGGGAAAATACACATATTAAATTGCACAGAATAGATTAAGATTCTCATTTAGCTGTTAAATATTAAAACAATACAAATATAATATCAAACTCTTAATAAAGTTAAGAAAAACCATAATTCTGTTTATCAAACGAAAATGGAAGTAAAGACCCAGAGTTTGCTCAGTAAGGTTTTGATATTAATTGCAACAATGTATAAGAGTATGGAAAAGATATACAAAGTTAAGAATAGAAAATACTCAAGTCATATAATGTAGCTAATTATATTTATGACGAAGAACTTATTAATTAATACGTAGTAGTGGAAATTTTTGATAATATAAATAAAAATGAAGAAAAATAATTCTTTTAGGAAATATTAAAATAATTAAGTTCTTATACTCTCAAAGATTACTATTTTATATTAGTACCACCAAATAAGATATAAGATTTTAGTAAAATTACAAAGGACTTATAAGATATAATCTTTTTAGAAAAATCATAACGTTTAGATATTATTTTCATTAATAAGTTAGGTAACCTACCAAAAAAATAGAGTTCTGTATAAATTTAATTAAATTAATAAAATATACCTGAGTACTTATAGCACATAATTACACTTGACAATAAGACATATTTAAATATTACTACTATCACTTAAAATAAAATAAATAATAATAATACATAATAATAATAAATAGAGTGATATTGACTGATTTACAAATAAATATTTTATTTTTATTATAATATTTTTATATAATATGTTTTAAATAAATTTATGATGAGATATAATATCAATAATAAATTAAATTCATAGCAATTTATCTGTATTAAAATGTTTATATTTTTTCGTTATTAAATATATACTTTTTTATTTCGAGTTTAATACCTGTTAAGGATAAAATCACTCATTTCCTCTTTTATATTTTTAAGACATTTATATTTTTTCAATGTTTCTTCTTCTTAAATCATTACCTTAGTAATTAATAAATCCTTGCATCAAAAACATAAAAGTCATATTTTGAATTCCATTTTTCATTATACTGGGGGCTATTCCTTTGTAAATACCCATTATACCTTCATTTTATTAAATGACTTTAATATATGATATAAAGTTTATATACTAAAATCCTTGTAATGATCTAATAACCGACCTTTTATAATAGTATTAAGCAAATTACTTCAAATATTTTTAATGTTAATAAATTAATAAACTATACCTATGATAGAAAAATTCTAAAGGATGAGTAATAGCTGTAGCACACATAGAAGATAATCCTGCGATAAGTGAATACATCAATTATTTATTTTCTTCATTTTCATAAATGAACTAAGTTTTATTAATTTTGTGCCTTAATTCAAAAAAAGGAAAATTTCTGTTAAAAGAAAGCATTTTTAAAAAGTATTTTTTCTATCAATCCGGGTATCATAAAAATTTCTATTATTATTTTTTGTATATTTATTATTAATATCATTAATAAAATTATATTTAAAAAAATTTTACTCTGATTTCCTCTGTGGTATTGTAATATATTGGAAGATTTCTATTTATAAGTTTCTAGCTATTAATTTTTATCTCCCAAGGGTTCTAATTGCACTTTTATTTTTAAAATTTCAGAAGGCTGTGATAAAATAGCCCCAATTGTAGAACTTACTGCAGTAGCACATAAAATATCAGCAAATCTGTATTTTTTTTACTGTCCATAATTATCTAAATTATTTTTCTCTCTTCCTATTTTAAATAATTAAATATTTTTACTAAATTTAAAAGTTAGTTCATTAGATTTTTACCTATAATGAAATCATAAGTTAAAAATCTAATGGCCATAGCAGTTGCAGTAACATCTAAAGCTCCTTTAATTCCATATAAAAGACCTATAGACTTATCTTTTGCAATGATTTCTTTTAGTATAATATTAGTTTCTTTTAAATGCATAAAACTATTAGATTAGTTCTACTATCTGGCCATTCCCCTTACTTTCAATCTATCAAGTGGATAAACTAATCCTTCAGGAAGAATAGATAAAACTGCTGAAATAGCTGCTTTAGCAATCCAACCTTAATCTGAAATATCATTTACGTGAGGTTGCATTTTATTATTTTTTATCTGTTTTCGCTTCTACTAGTAATAATAGTATATTTTTTATAGTATTATTTACTACCTCCTTCTTTATATTTTTTTTATATAATTGATTTTTAATAAACAATTAAAATTTTAATAATTTTATCTGAGATAAATTATTCAATGATGGAATTTTAAATAAAATACATAATACTCTATTATTATAATTAAAATGAAGTATTTCATTTAATATTTATTCACTATATATAGCATAAAAATTAAAAAAAATGATGAATGAATATGAATAAGGAATAATGATAATAATTTAAAATTTATAATATTTGATAAATTACTTATTTAATTTATGATTATATTCCATATACTTGCATAAATAGATATATTTTCACACTATATAAAACCTAAATAAAATTAAAAAAACATAGCTGTTTATTTTTATATTATTTTTTTATTAGAATACTTTTATATAAAAATCAATATCAAGGCTTGTAAATATAATTTTGTCTATTATTGGCATCTCTTTCTATAAAATCTCTTTCTATCAATGAGTCAATTTATTTTTTTATCATTCTAGGATCTGGTTAAAATAATTTGATAATTTTAATGACTTCAGTCTAAAGAGAATTGTGATTCATCTATCTTTATGATTTCATAATTCTAACAATAGAAGCATCTATAACATATTATCTTTATGTTATAATTTTTTCCTCTTGTTCTTCTAAAAATAAAAAAAAAAAAATAGACATTATAATATAGATATTTTTTTTATTTAAAATTTACTTTAAGTCTCTTTATGTTTAATATCATCACTTTAATCCTTAGCTTTCCCTTTTGGAGCCACTTTAATTGCTCTAGATTTACTAGAATATTCGTTGTTAATGCTTAGTTTTTCATCAGGTTTAGTTTTTTTTTAGGGTCTTTATTTTCTCTGAGAATTATATTATTTTTTATCAAGAAAAATAATTAAAATCAAAATCTTATAAATTTATTCCACATTTTTCCTATAATTGTGTATAATTCAATTGTTATTCATTATTTTCATCCAAATTTAATATAATAAGCATTTGGTATATTAATACATTATATCTAAAATATAATTATTAATATTTAATTTAAAGCATGTTGCTTAATATTTGTATATTAAAGTACTTTTTATTTTAGCTTCCTTAAAATTATAATTCTCCAGTTCCCTAATTGAATAAAATATCTATTACATGACTTTGTTATTCATTGTTATAAATTTTCTTAAAACTATTAATAGCATCATTAAGTTATTTTGGAAGAACTCTATTTATATATAGTTAATTTTTGTAATTATGCAATAATTAACTTATATATATGTATGTATTTTTTACATGTTATCCTTATCATTTTGTTTTAATCCCCAAGTATTATTCAAAATTTTAATGCTAAACTCTAATTTGCATTCATTTCTTATTTATTCTTTATATTTTTCAGAAAATTCTTTAGAATAAGTCAAATCCTTAAACATTTTTTCCAACTGGTTGACTGCTGATCCAGATTCTTTCTAAATATTTAAATGTCAAAAACACTTATTATTGTTTTAAAATTAATTTTTTATATAAATTTGGAATTTAATTACTTTAAATTCTGTGAGTAACTGCTTTTCTGCTTCATCATCTAAGCTTTGGGAATTTAGTAAACGAGTAGCAAAGAACTATTAGTATTTTTAAAAGAAATCATCTCTTGAGTATAAATTAACGAATATATCAATGATTTCATTTATCTTATTCTTGATTTCATCATCTTTATTAAAAAGTTTTATTAACTTAATAAATAAATAAATAAAAATTTTTTAGAATAAATAAATATATATTACCTTTTTATTATTTTGTATCTTTTAAAAAATTATCACAATATATGGCTAAAAAATAAGGAGATTTATCAAACTAGTTAAAAAAAGTTTAAAAAGCCTTTGTTTTATTATTAATGAAATCTATATCATCCTTAAATATATTTTTAATCCAAATGTTGGCTTATTTACTAAAATAAATATTAAAATTAATGATTATTGGCTAGATAATAATATTGTGTATTTTTACTTAAGCTTCATTACTTCATCTATGTATTATAATCCAAGCTCCCTATTAGTTTTATCATCTTAAGAAACAATAAGAACTTCGATATCTTTTCCTTTAAACGTCAAATATTCTTGAAACTATTAAATAGATTTTAGTTAATATTGATTAAATTTATTTAAATATTATTTATACCGCTGATAGATAAAAATTCATACTTTAAGATCTAATTATTGAATTTCTATTAAATAAATGGTACAGTTCCCTCATGTAATTTTCTTAATTTTCATTTAATATCACATATACTCCAGATGTTTAATTTTAAACAATATTTTCAGCTTCCATAGAAATTAAAATACTCTCTATCTAAGATATAAATAATTTTTTACTTTTTTCATAATAGTACTAGGCCCATTTTTCTTCCTATGTTTTAATTAGAATATATTTTTACTTTACAAATTTAATATTTTTAAAAATAAGTAAATTATTTTTACTTATTCTAAAGTTTTATTGGCCTCAGAAATATAGTCTGGAACAGACAATTTTCTCCATTCACTAATTATAAAAAATAAGATTAATCGATTTATCCAATTAATATTTTAATATAAGAGTACCTAACTTTTTAAGAGTAAAAATTCTGAATTGTATTCATATACTACCCTTCAAATTTATCTTTATAGTACTTCTTACATTCGTAGAAATTAGCAACTACTTATACACTATTAAATTCTTTTTTAAGTTATATTCCTTTTTTAGATTAAAACCCTATTTTAGAATACATATCTATAATAGATTTAATAGCTTAAGCTGGAATACTAAAGCCTGATCTATTTTTAATATACATTTAAATTGTATTTTTCCATAAAATTAATAAATAAAAAGTCAATAGTATTATAAGAAATATACCTTAATCGTTCAAACATAAAATAAGAAATATCATTATATAATCTACCAGATTCTATTTTATCCCAGTAGTGACTTTTATAGATAAGAAAAGCTTAGCTAACTAAATCAGTACTTTTTTAGTTAGAGCAAGTTAGTCTAAATAATGATAAGTTAAGAACAACCTATGAATGAATAGCGCAAAAGCATTATATTAAGAATGTATGATACTCATAAATTCCTGTGAAAACATATCAAATTATATATATATAAGGAAAATAATTAATTATTAATTAAACTACCTCTCTTTCAATAATTTTTAATGCAACTTAAACATCATATTCTAAATATTCTTTGATTTATTTTTAGTAATGTTAATATATTAAATCATCAAATTTTCCTTTTTATAAAATTAAAATGTAATATATCTTTAAAAATATAGGGATTTATTTTTTATAAATTTACATAGTTATAGTAACTCGTACTGCATTCATTGATGATATTAACTATCAATTCATAGAGATCCATATGGTCTTTATTACTTATGTGCACCTTTCTTTTTAGAATGAAATTAAAAATTATTATTTTTACAAATATATTTTAAATATTTTAATTGAAAATAAAATTTATTTAATTCTATTTACTCTTTATTAAGCTATAAATAGCTTCTAAGCTCCTAGCTCAATTAATCACACTTTTTAATGCATTCCTTATATTACTTATCAAATTGTTTATTCTATTTTGTACCAGCTTATCTATCCATCATACCAGTTTTATTAGTTTTTTTCTAGGTTTTTAAATATTTGATTTTATGTTTATATTTTATTTATGTATGTCATATATACCCTCATACCCTAATAAATAAATAAACAAAATAAAATTAAGTTTTGTAAATACTATTTATGCATTAATGCATACACTAAAAAGAATAGATCAATTTTTCTATTAGTAAGTAAATTAAATATCTTAATTTAGGAATCGCGCTTTTATGGAATTAAAATATATATAATGAATAATAATAATACGTATTTAAAATAATTAATTTTAGGAAATTATCCATTTTTTACTAAAAAATACTATTTAATTATATATATGAATAATAAAATGATTTCATGATTAAATAATTTGATAGGAAAATTTATATTCAAATTAATTCTATTTAATTTTTAGCCATGTTATTTAATGTAAATAATATTATTATTAATAAACAAAAAAATAAAATTAAAAAATAAACAAATGTCATAAATTCCTGAAAATATTCAAAGTCAAGAAAATGAAAATAGAAATTTGTAACAATAATAGAACAGCACTTCATAAGATCAAAATCAAAGTCTAAATTAGAATAAGGAAAATAACCATGAAGAAGCTTAATCATCACCGTAATAATAAATAAATAAAAATTAGTAGAATTACTTTAATTATATTTCTTCTATAATTTTAAATATAATTCACAATTTTATTACAAAAATTATTTTTAGGTCAATGAACAGATTTAAATAATTTTCAATTATAACTATAATGTTAGGCACATTGTCGTTCTTAACTATTCCAACACTTTACTACTTCATTTCTATAAATCCTAAAAGAAATGAACTGAGTAATCTATAATAAATATATCAATAATACAAAGTTACCAGTGTACTTAAATCTTTAAATAAATAATATATACTATATTAATACTATTATAATTTTATAAACAGAATTAAAAATAGTAAATAAATACTGATTCAGCTAAATACACCCCATGTATAATTTGTAGGAAACATCAAAACAAAAAATTATAATAAATATAAAAGAATTACTATTAGTATTTGCGAGAAAAAAAGATAATAAACTTTACTAATCTCTAATAAATAGCTGATATTTTATAAGAAATACCAATTCAATAGATTTAAAGCTTTGATTTAGATCCCATTTCTTATAAATTTCAAACTCATAAAAAATTAGATGATAAAGTTATTAAAGTTGCCAAAGATGCTTTATAAGATTTAGCTTAAAATTAAAAGGATCCTAATAGTTAAATTTCTACTGCCTTTTTATACTATTATGGAGAAGGGTAATTTAATATTTTATAAAATAAAATTATATTTTAATTATATTTATATAAAGGGGATTTGAAAAAAATACTGAAGAAGCTCGTTAAATTTGTTTATAATTTCAATACTTACCAAAGGCCTAATATCTGCTTGGAATCATCTATTAGGAAGACAAAAAATATTTAGATGAAAACCTTAGTTTTACCTATTGGTAAAATTGCAATTATGCCCCTTGTAAAATCAACCTTGCTTTTGAGAGTTATGTGCTAGAAAAATAGAAAGACTATTAATTAGTTATTGATTAAATTAAAGAAATAGCTGATGAATAATAGTATTTCTATGGTTATTATATGATTGGAAAGATATATGACGAATATCTAGAGTAAACTGAAAAAAACAAATAAGCAGCATATTATTATTATATTTTAGCATATTTTTATGGCTGCCAAATATGCATGACGAAACTCTAATTTCCATATCCGATTTTATAGAATATTGATATTTAATAATAATATGTTTAATGATTCATATATATATATATCTTACCATTACATAATAAAGGATATGGCAATAATCTTTATTCAAATTTAAGTTTTAAATTATATATTATAGAAAGTATTCTATATATAAATTATATAGAATTAATAAAGGTTACGCCTCTTATTACATGAAGTTCTTATCTATATTATACAAAATAAACAATAAAAATAAAAAAATAAAAAAATATTTCTCTATGAATAAATTATTTAATAAAGAACGATTATAAACTTTAAAATAATATAAATGGTAAATAATGAATTATTGTCTGGGCGGTTTGCTAATGTCTGGAGCTATACTTATTATCCTTTTAGTATTATTACCATATAATAAGAGTCTTGATAGTAAAATATCTGCATAAAAATAAAAAATTAATGATTCTTAAATAAAATTTGTAAAATTAATATTTCTAATTTTAATTTATAAATTTTTATTTAATATAATTATAGAAATAATTTAAATATTCTTCTATTGGTTCTACATAATATATTCTGAATGGAATAGGGCTTTAGGACAATGAATTATAAAAATTCAAAGAATATGCAAATGATTATTCATATAACTCTCTAAATAAATAAAAAAAAAAATTATTCGTTTTACAAATATCAAAATGTTATTTGATATTTTAGAAATAAGTCCTCATAGAAAAAATATATAAAGTATCCTTTTTGATCCTTTTACGTTAGGATGCTATTAAAAAGATATACAAAATGAAACAGAGCTTTAGATGGCTATTGATGCAATAAAAACTATATCCTAAAGAGACGCTTTAACAAATATCACTATGGCCCATCTTCATTATTAGGGAGTTCTGTAATAAAATAAATAATTATTTTTATTTTGTAATTTATTAATAAATAAATATTCCATAATTTGAATTAAAGAGGATTTGAGCTAAATAAAGATAAAAGTGAATCAATTGCCGAGTACCATAAAGACATTCCATAAGCTTAATTTTTATTAGGACAGATAAATTAATATCGAAAAAATGATATTACATAAAGTATGATTTGGTATGGTAGGTGTTAGGAAAAATACTTCCCCTGTACTGTTAATATCTTATCATTAAATCATAAACCTGGACAAAATACAGAAGAAACTATATCCAAACTTAGCTAAATCGCTAAAATTTATGACTATCATTTGGCTTATAGATACCTAGGAGATTTCTATAAATATAAACAGGGAATTTCAGAAAAAACAAAATTAGAGTTCATAAATTATTACTATGTTTAAGCTGCGAAATATGGGAATACATATGCTATGAAATAACTTTTTATTCCATAATAAAATGTGGCTGAATATGTATAATTGTATGGAGAATGCTAATGATTATATTTGATGATTAAATATTATTTTATTTATAATCTATATTGCATTTTTACTATAAACTTATATATTGTGATAAAATAAAATAATACTAAGTTGATATATTTTAGAGGACAATTATTAAATCTAAACTTCTATTTTAATTTTCAGTATTAGCTTGGGATAGTTAATAAGCAATTTAGAAAATTATGGGGAGAATTCTAATTATTTAAAGGTATAGGGCTATTTTAACTTATAATTAATTAAATCTGAATATATAATTTTATACTAATAAATTCTATACACAAGTAACTTATGTTAAAAAATTTATTAAAAAATATTATTCTTTTTTTTTATCACGTTTAAAAATCATATTTATTATAAATATATAGTTATTATTGCCACACAAATTAATTAGGTTTAAGAGTATCAGTATAAATTTTTATTATATAGAAATGTATATATTTATGAAAAAACATATTTATATATATTAAAAATTTGTTGGTATATTCTCATTTTATAGCATTAAACATTTGCCATATTTAAGTATAAATATATTTTAGAAAATCTCTTCTTAAAATTAAATTAAAATAATTTTCTAATTTTAATATAAATTTCAAATAAACAAAATATAAAGATCAAATAATTAATGACAATATTTGCAATAATTTTTTCTTCTTTATTATTTATAATTATTATTTTTAAAACATTTTAAATATAACTATTTAATTTGTACTATATTTATATTTGTTTATTTTATTACTTTATGATTAGTATAATTAATTCTGAAATAGTGTAATTAATACTAATAAATTCTATTATTTTTAAATAAAAATATTACAATATAGAATTATATATATAATAGTAGAATACCTTTATATTCTAAAAAATAAACTAAATTTAATATTTGAATAGTTTAAACATACAAAATTGCATATCATTACTTTAAAGCTATAACTATTACATCATAAATTTACTAAAATATACAAATGATGATGCCAGTTAATCAATGAAGAGTTTACTAAATAAATTACAATATGATTTTAAGTTAAAATAATTGCTCTTATTGAAATCATAAATTTTCGCAATATCTATAGAGTAAAAATGTTGATATTATTTTTAATTTTAGATAAATGTTAAACAATAGCTTTAATATTTAGATACTTATATAATAAATACTAATAATAATATATATGTGTGTGCTATTGTAGATAAAATGCTAATATATTCATTCACATACGAGCTTATAGTTTAAGCTTAAACTATATTTATTTATTTCACAAATTTTAATTCAACAACATTGTTCAATAGAAGAATAAATAACATCAAGCACTGATTTCTTATAAAATTATAATCCAAATATTTTGATCACTTATATATGTATATTGATTTTTGAGGGGGGAGTTCAATTGATTTCGATTTTAATTGAGAAAAAAGAATTTAAGAATATTTGCTTTATTTTTTGGGGTATGCTATTCCATTATTACAATTTAAATACATTTTGTTTTAAATTCTTATTAATAAAAAATAAAAAAAATAAAATCACAAATAAAAAAAAAAAAATAATTTATAAACCTGATATACATTAAAAAGGAAATTATTGATTAAAAAAATGTCAACTTTACCTGAAACTGTTAAATCTTTACGTCCTATTGATCTTTCTAAAACTTCAAATGATTAAATTAAAGAGTATTTCATTAATACTTATGCCATGTATGAAACACTATTTATGAGTATTAAGGATGAAGAATCCTTCAAAATTGTGCCTGATCCTTTGAGAAGACCTATTTTATGGTACTTAGGTCACACTGCTGCTGTCTATATACACAAACTTAAATTGTCTAACTTAATTTCTGAAAATATAAATGAATGGTTTGAGTCTTTCTTTAAAACTGGTGTTGATCCTATTTTAAGTGAAGAACTCGATAATGACGTGTATATTTAAAAACTTCCTTCAAGCTAAGAAGTAAAAAATAATAAAATTTGGATACAATCGATTTTATAATGACCTTTTAATTATAAATAACACATTTATAAACATATTTTTTCGTATCATTGATGCTAACATTTATTTTTGGTAGATATGGGAATTCAGAAAAATTGTTTTTAAAATTATGGTTGAAGTTATAGAAAAAACTAAAATCCAACTACCTATTACTGATAAAGATCCCATCTATTCTGTAGTAATGGGGTGTGAACATGAAAGAATCCACTATGAAACAACTACTCTATTACTCAGATAAATGCCTTTGAGTAGTTTAAAAAAGCCTTTGTAGTGGACTTACGCTCCCTATTCTACCGAAAAGTTTCCTCATAATGAAATGATAGAGGTAAAAATACTATATTCTAATATATAATAATTTAATTTTTCAGAATTTAAATATCTGATAGTAAATAATTTAAAATGATTATGTATATATACTATTAAATTCATTTATTAAATATGATTTATAATAGATAAAGGAATAATCAGCAAATATTGGAAAATAAAATAACTTCCCTACATATGGGTGGGATAATGAATATGGAAAACTCTAAATTTAAGTTAAAGCTTTCAAGGCTTCTAAATTCCTGATAACTAATGGAGAGTATTTAGAATTCTTTTAAACAGGAGCCTATAACGATAAAAGATACTGGTCAAACGAAGGATGGGAGTGGAAGTAAAGAACTAATACTTAACAACCCTTGTTCTGGGTACAAAATAATACCGCCCAAGGAGGGTTTAAATACAGAGCCATTTTTGATGAGATGGAAATGCCTTTGGACTGGCCTGTCGATACTTCTTATCATGAAGCAAAAGCCTATTGCAAATGGAAAGGAAACAACTTCAGACTGATTAGAGAGGGAGAATTTAATATAATTAGAGGAGAACATCTAACTCCTTTTTACGGATAAAACAGTAAATATTCTTTTTAGATAATTATATTTTTTATTAGTATCAATTGTTTTCTAAATTGATTTACCAACAATACCCATATTTTAATTAATCTAATGGAGCCAAGTTAAGTTATTTAAATTAATATGTTGTTTTCTTATAATAATAATAAAGAATACTTAAATTTTTAATCCATAAAATGAGTTCTAAACTATTTATTTTTTAGATGTATAAGCTGATATCGGAGGATTTGATTTTGAAGCTGGAAATACCAATGTAAAATATGGAGGTTCATGTCCAGTAGACTCTTAAAGAGAATCACCTTTAGGATTTTATGACTGCTATGGAAATGTCCATGAATGGAGCGAAGACTGGTTTAGACCTTTACCAGGATTTAAAGAACACCATTTATACAAAGACTTTTCCGGAGGCTGCTTCGACCATAAACATTCATTATTGTTAGGAGGGTCATGGGCTTCTACTGGACTGAGTGCAAGTTCTTTCTTTAGAGTTGCCTTTAGAAGACACTTTTATTAAGTAATTATCAAACGTTTATACTAAAAGAAGTTTATATATATATATTGTTCGTTGGTAGAGATTATTTTTTATTGCCCGAACAGTAAAATTAGGATAATAATTTCTAGAAAAAATTAATAATAATTAATTAATTAAATAAAACGTAATAGTTTTTCATCACAATAAATTAATTAATTTCTTTTTTTCTATAAATAGAATGTTGGTTTTAGAGTTGTTGAAGAAATTTAAGATGATGATTAATAAGCAATGTACACCGATCCAGTATATTTAAACAGATATCTCCACTTTAATTTTGCAACAAATGAGGAATTCTTCTCAGTTAAAAGTAATACTTTTGATTTAAGTCAGTACGAAAGCTACCCCGTGAAAATCGCTAATGAAAGTTTGAAATATTTTGAAAAAGTAAGAAAAGAAATATCTCCTGAATTATAAGATATATACGAAAACACACACGCTCTAGATTTGGGATGCGGAATGGGAAGAACCGCCTTTGAAATCGGAAGAAAATTTTCCAAAGTAACTGGACTAGACTACGCTCACGGATTTATCAATGTTGCCAATGAATTAAAAGAGAAAGGAGAAATGACTTATGATTACAAAAAAACAGGAGACATCAACGGTTAATCTGTTGCCAAAATTGCTCCAGAAATTGACAGACAAAGAATTCACTTTATGCAAGGAGATGCCATGAATTTACCTCCTCTCTTCGGGCCTTTCGATTTGATCATAGCTTCGAATTTAATTGATAGACTCTATAACCCCATGGAATGCTTAGTAAATCTGTGCCCGATGTTAACTTATAATGGAATATTGATCATTACCTCCCCCTACACCTGGATGGAAGCTATGGCAGATAAAGAAAAATGGATTGGAGGAAAAGATGGATAAACCACATTTGAAGCTTTGAAAGAAGTTATGAGCACTCTGTGCTTTGAATTAGTTGATGAATAAACCATGACTCTCTTTATCAAAGAACATGAAAGAAAATTCGAATTTATTATGCCTCACATGACTATCTGGAAGAAAAAACCTTTTTCTCAAGAATTTGCCACTAGTGTTTTCAAATAACCAGCCAAATATTGAAATTTATTTTTTAATTTCCTATTTTTAAATTTATAATTTAATATTTTTCTTAATACTTAACTAAAATTCAATTTTTACTAATTTTATCTATGTAATATCGTTTTATAAGTAATTTTTTCATTTTCTATCTTTTTTATCTTTATATTTTGATTTTATAACTATTTTAAGGAAAATTTATACATATATATAATAAAAAATGCAGTTTTAAATCACCAAATGCTTTTTTATCTTATTAATATATTAAAAAATGAATATTTAAGCATCTTTAGCTCATTTCCTATTATATTATCTGCCATTCTATCTATAAGACAATATTTTAATTCTTTTTTCAATATTTTATTAGCTATTATAATGCATCTATCGCTAATTAGGTTGTGATTAGCTATTTATGGGCTATTGTTAAAGAACTCATCTATCTATGTTTTATTTAATAAAAATAAAACCAAATATTAATTTAAGTATATTTAATTACTCTTTCAATTAGTTTTCCATATTGTATTTGGTATGAAATATTTTCATTATTAAAAAAATTTAATAATTTTTTACTCAAAATATTCCATTTATTTTTTATTTTCTCTACTTTTTACTTGAGAAGTATTTCTATTTAATCGTATTATTGGACAATTAAATTGTTTCCATTGAGTTTTATTAATTCACTATTTTGTATGTTAGAATCTAAAATATTATGTCTTTTACAAAAGGCTATAAATTATTTGAAGTCTAAATGGGCCTTTTTTTCTATATTGTTAAATGATGCATAATCTATAAAATCAGCAAATATTTGCTCATTTTCTTTTCCATAAATGCTTCTATACAATATTATAAAATCTTCTAAACATATATGGCCATAATACATATTTTCTTAAAATTCTATTTTTTCCGATACTATGGCATAAAAAATATCTGAATATTGCCCAACAATATTTTTAGTTACTTATATGAAATAATAAAGCGATTTAGATACAGCTTTATCAATATTATTATTTATGAACGTTTCTTATTCATGTTATTCACTTTACAAACTTAAAACAACAGCATTAGCTTCTTAATCTTAATCACTAGTGTAGTCTTAAACTTGATCGAAATAAAAATTGTAGACTTTTTAATAGGAAGTATACATTTTTTCATAATTTCCTCCAGATAAATCAAGTTATTAATAGGCATTTATTAAAAATCTATTTATTAAATTTTTAATATTATAAATAATTTATTTATGTTCATTAATAAATTTCTTATTACTTGAAATATATGGGATTTTGGTTTTAAAATAGTAGATTAAAGGATTTGGCCTGATGAATTTCATTTTAATATGTATGACACATCAATATAAAATCTTTAAATTTACCCCAAGCAACTTATTTAAGTCCGTATTAACTTAAAAATAATCTTGCATAAATTCACTCAAAGAAGATCTGGTTACCAGATGCGATTTTTGGTAATGCATTCTTGAACTAATTTTTGTAAGTGTTTTTTAAACTAAGGTATATCTTTTTATCTTGATTAGGTTAAAGTAGGATCTCTAAAAAAATATAAATTAAATTAAATTACTTTAATTTAATTTACAAAAAATAATTTATTATAATTTACTATTTTTCGTTGATTATTTCTATAAAATTGACCAAATTTTAATTCTTATTTTTTAATTGTTTATTATAAATAACACTGTTTTAACTACTACTCTCCCTAATAAAATAATCCTTATCTTATTCTTCATTTGATTATAATAAATCTAAAATAGATTTGTGATATTTATCTTAAATCTATATATGTTTTTCTGGCTTCCCTTCTATTTATTGATTGTTTCTTAATAATTTTTTTGATGATGACATACCAGCTTATATATTAAATTCAGTTAAAGTTTTGATAAGCTAATTTCCATACTACTCTTTACTTATAGATTCTTTTTCAATTTCGATTCCATTATCCATACTATTTTAAGGATGCTTCGCATTTGAAACATATTAAATTTATTTAAAACTTTTTATGGACTATTCTTGTTAAACTTCTAAAATCTATTTTTTTTCTTAAATTTAAGATGATTATTTTTTACTTCTAAAAATTATACATTTTTTTTAGGTGTAAGGTACTAATAATAATTTTTTTATTTTAATTAAAGTTTTCTTCTGTCTGCCCAAGGTTATCTTAATTGTTTATTATAACACTTTTAATTGAATTGCTCTACTATTATGAAGGAAACTTTATGGAAGATATTGAAGTAGAAGTATAATTAGGATTTATTTTGCTATTCGAAATTGGATCCCAATCGTCAAAATTATCTAAAGAAACTATATTTTATGTAATTATTTAATTTTTTCCTTCTTTTGAAAATTATTTTTAATCTTTTTCAATTTAAGGTTATATTATTTATTCAAAATCATATTAAATTCCCTAGTCTTTAAGTTATTTTTATATTGATGATGATTATTATTATGATAATTTATTTTATTCAACGTCTTTATATTCATTTTTTTTAGCAGGGTTTCAAATGCTAATTTATAAAACAGATAGTAATTTTAATTCACCTTTGTTATTTAATTTTTAATAGTTTCCTTTTGATCTACTGTTAAATTGTTTGCAGAATTTACTAAATTATCCCAAATTTTTAGCTATTTTTCTTCTATTTTAGGATTTTCTTCAATTATATTTATAAAAGATAAATTTTCAGGTTAAATAACATCATTTTTTTGTTATTATTACTATTTTCTATTTTCTTGCTCTTAGTCATTTTATTTTGGATTTAAATTATGTTATAATTCCTAATTATCAAGTTTAAATTCTTTAATATTATTATTGTCCTACTATTAATTAACAGTCAATTTAAACTTAGATAAATGCTATTTTTAATCTGTACTTTCAAAAATATCCTCTCTTTCTTCAGGTATAGTATTCGTTGATAATTATCTGGAAATGTTGAATGATTTAATGTTTTTGTTAGTATTATCATTATCTAAAAGAAGAATATTATTGTTCTAGTTTTATTCAAAGTGTAAGTTTTAGCCATTTTAACTTTATTGTAAAGATTAAGAATTTTTATTTATATCATTTTATTACTCCCCTTATTATTTATTTAATTCAATATTGGTATCTTGTTATTGCTATTTTATTTCTTCTTATTCTTCTTTATTTGATATATATTAAAAATTGATATTAATTCCTTCATTAATGTTACATTCATTATTTTATTTGTTTATTTCTTATTCTTCGTTATTTTAATTTAAAATTTTCTACTCCTTATTTTATTAACTATTCGGTAAATAATTATTGGTTTACTTTTTACTATTCTTATTAACTTGATTATTAAGTTATTCTTACTTCGGATTAATTACAACGAATTATAATTTTTTAGTTTTCATCACATAAGAACCTTACTATTAGGCAATTTAATTAGATAACTGAGGTTTTTATTGAACATCTTATTATTCTTATGAGTTATCTAATATATTATGATTTATATTATTTACACTGTCCTTATTACTTGTTCTAGCACTTTTTATTCTTTATGTGTTTTATTATTAATTTATGTTGACCGACAGATGTTGAGAAGTCTTAGTATCCTTATTTCCATTTGATGTCAAAAATTAATTTTATTTTTAAATAGGTAATTTAGAAAGACTTTATGTTCTTGAATTTGCAAATTACATTCTCTTTTTTTTAGCATTAGGATTATTAATATTAATTGTTGAATTTTATTAAATTGCTTCCGTTGATTATTGTTTATTATTTTATTCAATTTCAGTCTTTTTACTATCAATTGATATATTTTTATTAGGATTTAATTCATCTATTGAAGATTAATTCTGCTTTTATATATTAGAAAGTTTTGTAACACTTATGCTATTTCTCTTTTTTTATTAGTATCCTGATTGTCTTCTAAATCGATTAGATCCTTCCCCACTCATATTGCTGCTATTATTATTATTGTTAATATTGGATTTTGCATTTTTCTTATTTCTTTAAGATTGGGCAAGGCTACTTAGAGAATTATTCATATTATCATTTGAATTTTAATTAATCGTTTATTAATTCAGCGAATTATCTTAGTCGCTTTAAATATACATATCACACTGTATCTCAACATCTAGTTTGTTTATTGAAGAAAATTGTACTATTTATTTTTCATAGTTTTGTATTTTTAAATTTAATTCCTAAATCAGTGATTGAAATTATTAATTTTTTTTTTCATAGAATTAATGAACTTTTCCTTTATTTTTAATATCTTCAATTTCAATTTATTTGCCCTCTTCATTTTATTAGTGATCTAAGAATAAATAAGACTCTTCTGTTTAAATAGGAGTACTTACATAATTAGGATTTTGGTAGTCAAATTGAATAGCCTTGGAATATTTAGCAATTGAAAATGTTTAAGTCTCTTACTCTTGGACCTAAAGAGAATCTCCAATCTGTTTGTTTACCATAAATACCGTTGCCTATACATCTTTTGACTGAGTTTTTACAAGATCCTTGATATAAATTCATATTTTAGTAAATTTATAGTAGCTCCTTCTTTTTATTTTTATATAAACATTTAAAAATACATGTGTATGAGTTAGAGCATCTACCAATAATTTATCCAATTCCGGAATTGTAGATGAAGTTTTGACTGACATATTGTCATTTTCTAACTCGATAAGCTTTTGATCTATGTCATCTGGCTTCTATTCTTCAGATAACTAGTAATCTTTTTGATTCACCTTAAATATTTCATATGTTATTTCTTTGATGGTCTTAAAAGGAGCGTTAAAATCCTTTGTAAATGACATATACTGATCCATCATATATTTAGCTTACTATTCTGATAAATTATATTTTTCCATTTTTACTTCTATATGCTCTTTAAGTATTTCCTCTAGTCTTTTATTATTATAAAAAATAATAATAAGATAACGTATTAAAAAAAACTACTATTTTAAATACCTACCTATATAATAAATCTTATCTATCATCTTTCATTAAATTCATTGCCTTTTCCATTTTTTATTATTTTTTCTTTCTAATCTATTCGAATATATTAATTTTTCTAATTGAGTTGTTCTTTCGTTCAAACTATCGGATAAGTTTTTTAGTTTATTTGTGTAAATCTAATGGATTTACTGATTTTTCTCACTCATTTTCTTATCTGTGTTGATTATTTCCATATTTAAATCTTTTATTTCATCTATTTATAATCTAAATACTCTATTGATGAGATCTACATTAGAATTCCAGATCTTTTCAATCAAATTTCCCCTTTCTCTGCAAACTGTTTTTACTTGTCTCAATAATTCATCCATAGCACTCTTAAATATGGTTGATTGTGTTAGGAAAAAATAAAATACAATTTAATTATTAATTTACTGATAAAATATACTATTGATTTTCAAAAACTTCATAGGCATTTGATTCATTACTATTCTAAGTAAGCATCTCTTCTAGCCATTTTTAAAGTTTATTAACTTCAGCTCTCTCTGAAATGACGTCTTAAACTTCTTTGCTTATAGAATAACGAGATATGTGTTTTTATTTTTGCTGTTATTCTTTTTATTCAATATATTTTTTAAGATCATTATTTCTTTAAAAGTGAAGAAAATAAATATTAAATTTTTAAATTAACTTATTAAAATTTAATAATTTACTATTTTTAAAACACTTGTTATTCAATATTCCCCATTGTACTTTACTAACCAGTAATATGAGAAATTTATATATTACTTTTTATAGCACTTAAACTATTGTTGAATTAAATTAAACTTTGCTTTTTTTCCTTTGGAGAAGTGATAAAATCGAATTTCAATGCATAATTATTTCGAATATTATCTCTTAAATTTTTAACTTTTTGTATGTCTTCGTGCTTAAAAATTGCTGATTTTAATAATTCTTTTTTTGTTTTTTCGTTATCTGGATCCATTAAATTCTATATAAAATTATATAGTGCATAAAGATAAAAATTTATTTATTATTCTAAAATTATATTGATTTACTAAAAATTTTTAACTAATTTTACTTTTAAAGATGAAATTTTACTAATTTAATTATTCTTACTGCTATTCAGATTCTCTTCATTAGCTATAGAAATTGATGCTGAATTCTTAGGGGATGTCTCTTTAGAATTATAGCAAGTTAAATAGTGTTGGTTTTATTTTTAGCTACTACTAAGGCCTTCTTTAAGCAATTTATTTATTCCCATATTTTTAAATGTTGTACTAGAAGTGCATTCAGTCTAGTACATTATTTTTGATTATTGAGCTTATTCCCTATTTAAAATTCCTTCTTCTTATTCAACGCCTTATTTAAAATTAAAATGTTCACTGGAGATTAATGGGAGACTTGCATTTCTTTAGTGTTTGTTTTATTTGTTATTTTATATAAGTTATTGCCCATAATCATCTAGTACGTTTGTAAATTTATCTGGAATTCTTGATAATGAAGCTATATTAGAATTAATTTATTGAGATGATATTTCAAGAAGTTGGTTTAGACTCTTTCTATGCTTTGACATTATTTATATCGATTTTTCCATATTTATTTATTAATTAGGAGATCTAAATGTTTTGCTGAAATAATTGCTTTTTTACTTTGGCGATCTAGGTGAAGCCATTTTTGATTAACTTAAAAATGAATTTTCTTTCTTTTTCATAATAAACTAACTTTGTTTTAGCGAATTTAATATAATTAAGTCATTTGAAAAAGTAATTAATCGTTTATGTAAGTATAACTATAGAATAATTAAGCCTAAAATTCTTTATTAAAATAATCTATAATAAAAAAGCACTATAAAAAAAATATATATTTTGATTGTAAGGTAAATTTCAGGAATAAGATCAAAGAAAAACACATCAATCATTTAAAAAATGAAATATTGATTTTATATTAGCAATTTTATTATAATTAAAATATAATAGGAGCACTTTTGTAGGCAAAATATAACAAGTTTTATTATTAATAATCATATTAAAATTTTAGCTACACTCTTCTTGAACGAGAATCTGAAATATTTTGCCAAAATTTCTTATTTGCGAAATAAATTAATCTATATTATACATATAAAAATTAAATTTTTATATAACATAGTTACATTTCGATTTTAAACATAAAAAATAATTACATCAATCAAATAAAAATCTTTTTTAATTAGTTTATTGATATTTATACCATAAACTAGACTTAGCAATAAGATTAATATGATTTTTATTTATTTGTAGTAATTATTTACAACCGAATATATTGATACTATACCCAATATAATTACACATAATGTTGCTTAAAATAATATAAACAAATAAAATAAATAGAATTATCAATTTCAATAAATAAATAAATAAAATAATAAAATCTAAACAAAAAAATAAATATAATCTATATTAATTTTTCAATTAAAAAATTAATATCAAGTCCACAGAGTAATTATTTCAGAATAAAATAATTATTTAAGCTGCATGAACGAATTCATATAACCAAACAAGACTATTTCATAATCTATTTCAGAAATTTCATCAGAAATTAAAGATAGTAATGAATAACCAATATTATAATTAGATTTGAATGACAAATAATAGTATAATATAAGTAATATATAAATTAAATAATATATACTAAATTAACAATAAATTTTACTTAGTTGAAGAGAATGATTAAAATAAAAAATCAAGTGAAAAGGAATAATTATTTAAAGAATAAATTAATTAAGAAGAAAATGATTTAAAATAATAAAATAATAATGGAGAAAAAGACTAAGAAGAATAAAATGAAAAAAATTAATATTATAATTAAGAAGAAGATATATATAAATATTTTTATGAAGAATTGAAAATTGATTTATAATCATACACTTCAGAAAAAAGTGTCTCTACTGATCACTCATATGATAACGAGTATTTATACGCTTTAGAATATGAACAATCTTTCAGGGTTTGTATTAATACACATTTCAACATATTAAAAATTAATTCAAGTAGACAATAGAATTTTAATGAATAATTAGAATAATATTTATAATAAAAGCTATCCATAGAATTTGAAGAATTGTCAATGAATCAATATAATGAATTAGTCCATATTTTAACTATAGGAGCGGGAGGAGAAGGAAAAGTAATGATAGTTTTTGATAAATTGCACTCAAATTTCAAAGTATTAAAGGAGTATAAGAAAGAACAGTTTTTAATTTAGGACTTACTCATTTTGCAAAAACTAAATGAATTAAATTTTAGTAATAATAAAATAATTTAGGCTTAAGGATTTAAAAAAAAGAGTAATTAAATAATATACGAGAAGGGGGAAATTAATCTTCTATAATATAGAAAATATTATAATATACATTATAAATATTAAAAGCCAATATCAGAGATAGAGTTGTTTAAAATACTATATATGACCTTTGATATTATATATGCAATATATAAGAAGGGATTTATATTGACAGATTTAAAGCCAGATAACATTATTCTAACCCTTTTTGATGTCGAAAATGAAGATATTTCATAAATCCTGTATTCTAAATACACATTAAAGGCTATAGATATAGGGTCGTTTTATTATTATAAGGAAATCATAAAACCATATAGTTACACAAAACTATATATACATTAAAATATTAAAAAAAATTAGATGATAATATAAAAAGCGGGGATACAGATTCTAAAGAGTATATAGATATAGTATAAAAATGTTAATTATCAATTCTTGGGAGATATATGTAGAGAGTCGCTTATCATAAATAATTAAATCTATCTTAGTACGATGAATGGACCAAATTCGATTTAACAAATAATGTAGAAAATGAAAAATTTAAAGAGTTATTAACAGGAATAATGAAGATTTAAGTTGATTAGGATAGCAATCAAAATCCATATATCTTAATAGATTCGGTGAATGAAAAACTGAATGAGATAAAAAAAGATTTAATAAATAAAAATTAAATTTAAGAAAATGGCATTTATCTTACCGATGAATTATAAGTTGTGCCTTTATATAACAAATCCCTATTAAATACTTATTATTTATTAGATAAAGAAATGGGATTGAAATAGAAGAGTTTAAAACAATTATACGATATCAAAAACACATATTCTTCGAATGAAGTTTTAGCTAAACATCTAATAAAAATACTGATGTTAATAAAAGATAAATTATAAGAATAGACAAAATAAAAAAATAATCATAAATTAATAGAATAAATAGTTGAAAATGATTATTGTATACTAGAAACACTAATATTGCTAAAACAAGAAAATTAAATTGAAAAAAATGATGCTGAAATAAAGGAATGGATAGAAAAGGCATAAAATATTCTAAACTATATGTAAAAAATATAGGATAAAAAATAATAAGAATATTCATAATAATCTGATGAATAATAGGTATAAAATTAAAAAATACCATTTACTAACTATATGAACATCCAATTTTTGATTGGAAAATTGTATATACTTATTGGGGATAAGGAAAATTCGAAAAAATATCTAGAATAATATATTAATTTTATATAATAATATTAAAGTTAAGAGATGTTATTAATTGAATCCAGATAAATATATTGCTGGCAAATAATGCATAATAATACTATGGAAGTAATTAATTTGAATTTTTTTTGTTAATAAATATTTTATTAGTTTTAATAAATTTTAATAGGCAGAGAAGGTAATAGAGTAATGTGAATATACAATAAAAGATATAGCTAAACCGTCTCTCGAGGAAAAAGATTATAAACTCTATTAATTTTTAACAATATAAAATTTAGTTGTAATTTATTTTATTAAAAGTGTAAGAAAGAAAAAAATTAATTTATATTTTATTTATTTAGATAAAAGGGAAAATATTGATTCTTAAAAAAATGATTACTCCAAAGCTTATGATTATTTTAAAAATAGTTTAGAAAAAATCCTTGATTTGAAAGGAATAGACTCTCATTTCAAAAAATAGTTGAATTGGAAAGTTAAGTTTATTAGGACATGTCAGAAGTAGTGAGATAGTTAAGACGATAAGATGAATATGAAAGACTGTTTAAATAAGGTATGATATGCAAGGCAAGATATTTTAATAATATTGATCATGTTGGCATCATCTAGCTTAAAATCGAAATTACAAGGTTTTTGTAAGTCATTTGGAACAATACTATAGCTGTTGATTACGGCAAAGCTGTTAAAAAAGAAATTGAAGATAAGAATTTAAATGATATAATAAAGGTTGATTATATCAGACTTTTATTTTTTCTTGGATCGGCCAGTTGTGAAATAGGGTATGTAGAAAGCAATGATAATATTTAAAGTGGCGCTATTTATTATTTAGAATAAGCCATTGAGCTACACAAATAAGAAGGAGAGCTTGATTTTAGAGCTGGGTCTGCTTACTACTAATTACTAGGGGCTCTATGTATTGCAGATTAATTTGATTAGGTATATGAAAAATATCTCTAAGAATTTGATAATCTAGTAATAAATCTGAAAATTCCTAAATACACTTCATTTTACCATTTAGTTAACGGACAGTATCTAATATATCAATAAAATTACGAAGGTTCCCTGTAACAATGTGAAAAATATATAAAGTTGTATCCTGATAATATTCACCTTGCAGATTTTTAACCTTTTATAAACAAATTTGTTTGCCATATAATTTTAGAGTAATTTGAATAGGGTAAATAACCTCTAAAGTAATTAATTCATAATTTAAAAATTTATGAATACGGAAATGTTTCAGATTTTACTGCCAATATTTATGAATATTTTTTGATTGGATATGAGCTATATTATAAAAATAATGAATCTTATAAAGTTGAAACCTAAAATTGTATAGATGAAACGAAAAAATTGTTGGATTAGTGTGGAACAAAAGGGGAGAGCTGTGTTAGACGAATTTAATGTAATCTTCTAAAATACATGAAAGCTAATTTAAAAAGTATTGAATACTTTGAAGCTGCATTTAGCTCTTTGCTAGAAAGAGAAGATTTTAGCTTATTAGAATCAATTTAAAAAAACAAAAACAGATTGAATGGACAAAAATGATATGATGTTATATATTTTGAAAGCAATATATTTAGAAAATTAATTTTGATTACCAATTTGTTTTATTCTTTATTATTGTAATGTTTAAAAAATATTGTATTATGTTAAAGGACATTAGACTAAACATATAGATAATTTGACTAATAAGTCAATCTTATAATAGAAAAATAATATTCTTGTATTTTACTATTTTTATTAAAAAAAAATATTTAAAACAATTAAATTAAAAAATATCTTATTTAAAAAATAGGTAATTAAATTATTGTTTTGGTTACATTTATTATATAAATTTTTTTGTTTAATAAAAATATTAAATTTGTTTTGTCATAAGTATAATTTTAGAAAAGAAAAATATTAATAGTGTTGGGGATTCCTAGAGGATTATAAAAAATATATATTTAAAGACATTACTATTGTATCAATAATAATTAATAATATAAAATTTATATGTAATTTTTAGAATAAAATATACTCGAGTAACTGTATTAAGAGAGATAATGTTTTAGTAAATTAAAATTTTCTATATGTATATATTAAAATTTAGACATAAATAGTAGATTAAAATCATTATTTAAACAATTTATATATATATAAATAACCTATTTTATATTTAATTTAGAATGCTAATAGATAATAATGAAAATAAATCCTCTTTATATTTATTTATTTTGATTTTAGGTAGTATATTTTAATTTATTTAAAGAATGTTATTTAGTTAATAAATTTATAAATTCTGGTTATAGAAACTATTTTTGAGACAAGTTTTTTCTTAAATTAAGAATACCTAGAAAAATAAATTAATAAAAAACTAAATAATAATATACAAACATAACTATTTGATCCATATATTACATCCTTAATATAAGTAAATGGAAATAGAGGCACCACAAATGAAAGGAAAGGAATAAAATGTTTTATTCAATAATTTAGAAGAAAAAATTAATTTTAAAAATTATTTTGTTAATAAAAAACTAAGAAAATTTAATATTGAGCCTAAAATTTTGAATAGAAGATATAGAAAATTAGAGAAGCTGATTGAAGAAGATGATTATTTTAGTGAATAGGTAAATTATTTATTTATAATAATACCAAATAATAAGTAACTTGACTATATTTATAAGTAAATTAAATTGCGAGAACCTCTGCTTTATTTTCTTTATTGTGGATAATATTTAAGAGATGGAGATGCTAAAGAACTGGGTGTACTAAATTTAATGACTTCAGAATTTTTATAGGAGCGCTTAATTGATGATGAATATTAAAAAATTTAAAAAAACATTATGAAAATCTAAAAAACAAGGAATACTTTCCAAAACTAGATTCAGTATCTTAAATACCTTAAGAAGAATTGGAAGATAACTAGGTATTAATAGAGCTATTTATATTTTAAATGGTTTTAAAATTTAATATATGGTTAGGATGAGTTAATACGATTACTACACGATAAATTTGTCTCAGGAGGAGATACATAATAATTTAACTATGAAGAAATTGACCAAGATACCAATTTAGATAACGAAAAGAGATGGATAATGATTGTGAAGAAAATTATTTTGACAATTAGGATGAACTAGTATAAAATTCAGAAAACTCCTAATACACCGGAATCTAAGATTTCTGATTAATTATGAAAATCATATAATTTAATATGTGTAGTTGTATATAATATTATTTTAATAATATATATTGAATTTCTTTTTTATTATTTTTCTATTTGATTGATCGATCACTAATTATTTAAAAATAAAATACTAAGCTTAATAGTATATAAGATTAACAATAATATATAATAGAAACATTTTCAATAGAGTTTTGCGGTTAAATATAAATAAATGAATAAACTTAATTTATTTCTTGGAATTGTTTTAGGATTTTTAATTGTATTAATAAAGAAGTGGTTTGATAGAATTGACATTTTATAAAATAATATAGTTCCTTTTCCAAACATTCAAAATAATAGTTAGCAATGCCAATACAATACTTAAAATTATACTGGATTAGGATATTCAGTAAAAATTACTGAGAATTCACTTTTATTGACTTCAGATGATAGATATAATCTATATCATTATCCTCTCAGAGAAAATTTCAAAGAAAATTTGGCATAAACAGAGTAAGGAAAAATCTACCATTTTAATGCAAAAAACAACAAATTCACACTAATATAATTGTAAGGATTTGATATTAAAAATACAAATTTTCATCCGTAAGGATTATACTATAATCAAAATGAATAGGAATTATATGTAATAAATCATTAACATATTGAAGGAGATTAAATACTGGTTTTTGAAACTCTAGATATTAAAGAAGATAAGCCATAACTTAAATATAAATATACTTATACATTCCCAGAGGGTATAATAAAACCTGGAAGTGTACATGATATTGTAGCTTTGAAAAAAAAATATTTCTATGTATCTGTCTCTTAATAAGTAAATAGAAAATTCGAATATTAGGTAAAATTATATTTCTAATTATTAAGAATTAATGTGATAAAATTATGGTAGAGTTAATATTTTAAATAAAAGTTTTAGTTTTTTGTTTAGAAAAATATATTTTTATTATGTCAAGTTTCTGAAATTTCTAATTATTAAGTTTTATTAATATTTACAAATTTAGAAAAAGTAAGTGTAATATAAAAATGATTCATGTATAGATAGACATATAATCAAAGAAATTAACTTATAAAATATTTTTTTAGGGATACTTGAACTTAGGGTCATTTATTTCTACTATGCAATAAATTTTCGATCATAGTTTTAATAAATAGCTAGACAGTTATGTTTATTTATGTCAGCCTTTAGATAATTATATATTAGAATAATAAAGAGATAAACAATTTCCTATTTAGTGTAGAATATGTGAAAGTACTAAAGGAAAAGAAATAAAAGGGTTATCTTATGATAGAAAAAATACTTGTAATAAATCAAATTAGAATAATTCTTATTTATTTTACAAATTAAAACATTCTTTTTTATATAATATTTGTTTTTTTCTATTTTATTTTCACAGTGTTAGTAGGAGATGCTTAATCTAAAGAAATAAGGTCATACAAAATAACAAATGATTTAAATCTTGAGTATATTAATACAATATAGATAAGTGGATACCCTACTAGTATGGTGTATGATGCTTAAAAGAATTAAGTTACTATTACAGGAACTTTAAAAAAATGGGAATTATATTATTATTATATAAAAAAAATATAAATGAATAATATAAATAAAAAGAAAAAAATAAAAATACTAATGAATACAATGGAAGACATTGGATTTTTGTAGATTCTATTTAATTTTTAGGTAATACAGGAGGATCAGCAGCTAATAATATATTAACACAGTCAAATCTTATTTAAAACCCAGCTGCAGCAATATAAATAAATTAAAAATTATTCATTGGTTCTATGACATAAAGTTAACATGTATTATGCTAAATAGAATTTAAATAATGATATCTTAACTTTTTAATAAATTTTAACTAATAAAAATACTATAAATGGAATAAGTATCAAAATGTTATTTCATTTAGTATATAATTATTTAAATTGTTGAAAATTATAAATTTGTATTATAATCTAAGATTAAAATTAGTTTTTGTATAAATAAATTAGAACTGAAGGTAAAAATTCTAAATATATGCATTATTTCTCAGTCATAATTTAATTTTCTTCTTAATCTTCTACCCTCCTTATATACCACCTATAAAATACATAATTACAACAAATACAATAAATAAAGTATATTTTAATAGAAAAAAAATGATAGAATATATGAAAATAAAAAAAATGATAAGAAAATTCAATAAATTAAAAAAAATAAATATCTAATAATTATATATGCATTAATTAGTATTTTATTTTGATTATTTTTTTAGTCATAAATATTCTTAATGTACTTCCAATATATTTACTATTGAAGTATCATAATTTTTAAAATTTGCGTGCTTAAAATAATTTAATATATAGAAATGCATCTCAAAACTACATATAAAGTATCTTCAAAGTTATAATCATTATTATAAATCTACAAATATTTTTAAGTAAATAATATACTTTTATATATTTCATATTCTAATATTTTTATTTGTAATTTTGGTACTATAAAAGTATATTTTAATCTTTGTGCTATTAAAATTAGAAAGATAGAGTGATTTTCAGATTTATAAAATAATATATATAGATTGACGTTAATTATTAGAAGAAAAACTTATTATTTCTTTATTAAAATATTTAAATTACATGTATGCTTTTACAAAGACTATATTAGAACTAATATGTTATATAATTTATTGATAAATTATGAAAAAAAGCAAATAGCTACAATTTTCTAATTTTACCATGAGATACCATATAAGTAAATTACGATTTTTAAAAAATATATTTATATAATAAATTACTTTTATAAAATTAAATTTACTAAAAGTTTAATTTTAAAATAAAATCAATAATTGGATAAATTTTGATCTATTGAAATATATAAAAAAACTATTAAAATGAATATTGATTATCATTAATTTATCTATTTATATTATTGCATAATATATAACAAATAAAAGTAGAAGTAATATTAATTTAAATTTAAAACATACTAAATAAATTTGAAATACGTATTATTTTCTAATATAAGTTTATGTGATAAGATAGAAACAACTAAAAAAGTAATTCATATGATCAATAGTAATGTTGCTTCTAAGATTGATATTTAATATCTTTCTTTTGTATTTTAGTGATATTATCAGTGAAATATTAATCCTGTAATATTCACCCACTTTGATAATAACTTTATTTGTTTTAATTTAACATAAACTCAATATAAAGTTGAAGAATTTATTATAAAAAATTTAGAATATTAAATCTAGGTTTTTTATATTAGGAATAATAGAAAATACTGATTATGAAACACAATTTATATAAAAATATGATATGAAATGTTCTATAAAAGATTATTTATATTATTTTATTTTAATAAAATGAATTTTCTTCTAGCTTTTTACTTGGAAATATATTTAGTCATTATAATTTTCTAATAGAAAATTAATGACAAAAATTACTTATAAATGCTTGAAAATTATAAATGTTTTAGAATAATATTAAATAAAATAATTATTTGTAATATTTAAATAATAAAAATCTAATATAAAATAAAATTAATGTATCATTATAAGATTCATGCATGAATTCAAAATTTGTATGATATTCAAAAATAAATTAAATTTATTTCAAGTTTAAAAAATATTATATAACTCATATTTAGTGGACTAAGACTACTAAATATATTAGAATATTATTTCTGAGAAAAAAAAATTTATTTTATATTTCATAGCTTAATTTAAGGAACTTATTTTTTATATTAAGTCGCAATAAAATCTCATAATTAGAATTCTTTTAAAATTTATCATTCTTTTTTTACCACTAGCCAAAAAAAAAAATTATTTAAAAATCCACTTAAATCTAGAAAAAATTTAAAATATAATATTAATTTAGTTTATGTTTCTAAAATTCCCTTTTTTTAATAATATTTAATAATTTAGAAAATATTCCGAAATTTAAAATTAATGGATGTTAAATAAGTATTAATGAGTTTTGAAAATAGCTTTATATGTATTTTCATATATGTATATATAAAAACAAAATAAATAAATATACTCAATTGCAATTATTTAAGGAGTTCAATTATAAATGATATCATAAGCTAAAACTAAAATTATTAATTAATCTAAAATTCAATAAATAGAAAAATTTACTGTCTAACTATTTTTTACTACAATAAATTAATTCCGTTAAAATTTCTCTGATAAGGAGATAATCATATCAGTTTAAATTATTTTATTTTCAATGTCTAAAATTGAAAAATTATAAGCCCATAGCTATTTAGAATATTAATCTTTATGGCCTGCAAATATTACTTGAATAATATAATTATATTCGAGTGGTAAAGTGATAAAAAAATATTCTTAATCAATTATGTGTTTAATTTCATATTAATGCAAAAAATTAGAATTTAATTATAGCAATTGAATTTTACTAAGTTTAATTATATACAATAAAATTAAATACTTCATAAACTATTGCTAATTCCTAAAAAAAGCTCTAATTTTCATGTTTTTATACTTTCATAAAAAATTATTTCATTTCATAATTACAGATAAAAAATAATAACTCTAATTTTAAAAAAAAAAACATAAAAAAAAAACAAAGAATTATAATATTCACCATAAAATGCTCTCTGATATATCCCAAAAAAATTATTAATAAAGCATATATGGTATAAACTATAATAATAATTAGCATCCACAGTAGTCATAGAGTCTTTTAGGTATACCTTAATCACTACCTAATTTTTCTAATCTATCTAGTTATTAGTTTTAGTTTTTACAGGTTCCATAATAACAAGATTAATTTAATTACTAAAACCATCAATAATAATAACAGCAACAACCTATACTTCAGCAATAAAATTATTTCCTTCAGAATTAACTATAATAAAATAATATGTAAGTTTAACCTAACTTTTAGTAAGTTTCTCAAAATCAATCGTTATCAACTAATAACAACAATAATTATATATAATAACATCACATTCACCCAGTTTCCTAATACACTGAATTTAATAATAATATTCCTAACTAACAAACAATTTCAGCTTTATATCACTAACAATACTAATAAATGAGTAATACAATAAAATAACACAATTTATCTACTAATTAAAATATGGAAAATATAAGGTTTACCCCTGAATTGTCGAATAATTAAAATAACTTAAATCAATATTATAAAATTGAAAATTAAAATTCATAGGTTTAATTATATTCTAGAAATATATCTTCCACAGCTGGTGTGAATATATTATAAAGCAATATCAGTAAATTATTAAAATAAGACCCAGAAGAATAAAACTAATTGCAGTAGTAATAAATATCACCTGTAATTTAAACTAAACATGAACATTAAGAAATTTCAGAATTAGCTGAAAAATAAAAATGTCTATTTTCAGATGATTTGAGAAAGGGAATAAAATAGTATTTACTAGAGAAAACATACAAATAAGAATCATCAACAAGCATTATTTATGCTGATAATAGAAAATAGAATAGTATATTGTAAAGGAATAATTCTAATATTATGGCTTCTTTTGAAGAAATATCAATTTCTAAAAATAACAATGCAAGTAATAATATATTTACTTAAGCAACTTAGATGAGCAAACAATTATTAAAAAATCTATAAAAAAACAATGTTCAAATTTTACAGTAAAATCAGAATTATAAAAGCCTAGTTCTTCTTCTTATATTTCTATGTCATACCAATAAAATTTAAACACTGAAAAAGTAAAAAAAGAGTATTAGCACTTAAAGTAAGAAGATGTAAAACAAAAAGTTTCTAAAATAAGTTTTTCTACTTAAACTAGCAGTCATGAATTAGAAAATCATTAATAAATGAGCTAGGAGAAAAGCGAAAGTAAAACAGTTCAAATAACAGAAAAAGAAAAAAATCGTTTATAAAGATAAAAAAACTATAAAAAGACAGAAACTAAAAATGTACCCAAAAATTATGGAAATGCAATTGTAAACTTTATAGAGAACTCACAAATTTAGGTTGTCAAATAAATGTTAGAAAAAGAAAACTTCAAATTTAATGAATTTAAATAATATTTACAAGCCCTAAAAAAGAAAGCTAATATTAGTACACTAAAATAATGTTTAAAGCATGATGTGGAAATGTCTCCCAAAAAATAGTTTTTTAATAAATTGATTAGAATTTTTACTTACAAGTTCTTAAGAGAAGAAGCAGTCATATACTTCTTTAATAATAGGAAAATTCTGAGAAACAAATAAATGAGAGCTGCTAGACAAATGTTTCTAATTATAATAAGATAACCTGATGCTTTTGTCGGTATTAAAATTAAACCCGAATATATATGAAATCGTTTTTTTATATACCTTAGTAATAAAATTCATTACATCATATTGCGAAAAAAAACCACTTATTCTTCTCTGATGATGTATTTTTATAATATAAAATTTGTTATTTACAAACATAATTATTTAATTAATAATATATTATACTTGAATTATTACAAATAGTATTTTACTATAATAAAAATATATGCAATTTTTCATGTGTATATATATATAATATATATTCTATATTATAAAGTTTCATTTAAAAGATCCATATCTAATTACTGATATAATAAAAATGTAAATATAATATTTTTTTCAATATTTATTATGGAATATTTGTTTTAACGATTTTGTTCCATAATTTCCTTTATAAAATTATCTAATTTGCTCATAATCCTATTTTATTCTAATTTTAAATTTGTAATTTAATTATATTTATATATTCTATATGCAACACATTTCCATAATTTTTAAAAATTACTATTCTAATTAAAATTTTATTCTAAAAGAAATTATTATAGGTTGTTTGAGGGAATAATATGAATTTCATATAATGGATTTGTTATAAAAAGTTTTTATATATCAATATGTTTTGTAAATTTGATATATTAATTATAGTGATTATAAATTTCATCAATTAATAGATATAAAATCTTATTCTTCACTTAATTAACTTAAATCAGAGTGTTATTCTATATCTTCTTCCATCATATATTCACTTTAGGAGTTTGAAATTTCACTCTAGTCATAGTTTTCTAGTAAATAAGACATCCAGTCAACACATGAATGATTATTATTTTGAGTTTTTAAATTAAATGATAAAATCTCAACTAATATATCCTTTCTAAATAATTTTTTAGATTTTAATAAATAGCATTAACATTACAAAGATCTTCTTTTAAAAATTTAATTTTGAACTTTTTTTAAAATTTCTAAGATATTTTTGGGAGGAGTAAAACATCCAGATTCAAAATCTAAGTTTATTTACTAAGGAGAACTTTAACTAATGGCATATTATTTCAAAATGTCTATTAAATGCCATTCAAAGGATTTTTTTTTATATTATTCTCTTCTTAGCCATAAATATATCTAATGATCTCATCTTTTATAATTAAAGATTAATTTATAACGCTTTATAGTTTATATGTAATAAAAAAATTTTACTTATTGGAAAAAAATATTAAAGTTCTGGAAATTCTTTTGATAAGTATTGAAAATTAAAATCAAAAACTCTACAATTTTAAGAAAAATATAAAGACATGTAGAAGTAATAAAGCAAGGTTTTTATGTCTTAAAATCCAACACAATTATAAATAATTTATAATTTTTTAAGATTAGGAAGTTTGTTTAAAATTTATTTAATATAAAACTGTGCTTAATAATATGGTTAACTTTATGTAGATTAAAAATACTGAATCTATTTTTTAGAACTATTATATTTTATAAAATCATTGATTTCGAATTTATTTTAAGATCCATCATCATAAAATTTACAATTACTAAAGGAAATTTAAAAGCTATCAACTTTTTCATTAATCTATTATTATTATTTATTTATAAGTTCATTTGTATTGATAAATTCGAAGGAACAATCTTAAAATTCTAATTTCAAAGCTTTTAAACTTTAAAGACAAGTTATATTATCTAATATAATCTAAAATAGATTGTTAGTAGTATTGTCATATTTATAAACAAATTCTCTGGATTTAAATACAAAGAGAGTAAATCTAATTTTTAGAATTTCTAAATTTTAATTTTTAAAAACACTAACCAGAGCCTAATAATAACTATCATAAATTTCATAAAATATAAATTCTATATTTAATTCTTTCAAGCTTTATAAAGAAGAGAACTGAAAACATGGATCAAAGCTTTGTTATTATAACTAAAATACATGTTAAAGAGATAATGACTTTATATTTGAGAAATTTAAGAAATTAGATTGGTCAATATAAAAACTTCCCTGATATTCCCCATAATGGTATTCTTAATCCTTAAAACAATTGAATTTAAGTTTTTACAATGATTTAAAAAAGTTGTACTTGTTACAATCTTTTTCATTCATCCATTAATTTAAAACTTAAATATTTAACTAATTTTCATTTTATATTATATAAAGCTCTTCTAAATTGTCTAACTACATTATTTCTGTAAAGAATTTTGAAGGTTCGAACATGAAATCTAAATCTTTATAGCTATAATTTATTAGAAAACTACAATACAATATTTTAAGAGTATTTTTTAATATATGTATATTTTCAAAAATAATGTCAGGCCTTACTATATCTTTAGTTTTTTCATATCCAGAATAATAGTAATATAATTCTTGTAAATTGGTAAAATTTTTTACAATAAAACTAATTATAAATTGCAAATTATTAACTTCTTGTTTTTGATTAAATTATGACTCAATATTGTTTTTACGGATTGGATAAAGATATGAACATAGGTCCTCATTAATATCCAATTTAATTGTTAATTTTGTGATTTATTTACATTATTGAGGAGAAATAAGTTGATCGAGACTTTTTACTAATTCAATGTGTTTTTATTTAGTTATACTTATATTTAATTCTGTACAGTTCAGATCTATTATACCTTAATTAATTTTACTTAGATATTATTTCTGTCTTTCCAAACACTCAAATTCTAATTAATCTTCAATTTCCATATTTAATTATTTATATAATTTACTTTTCACTCTTATATTAGTTTATTTTTTATTATCTATTATATTCCTTTTCAATTAATTTAATTATAAATTTCCATTATCTCATTGCTTTTAATATTAATATGATAAATTCTTATCAAAATTGCCATTTAAAAAGAACAAAATAACGAGGGAGAAATAATTTAAATAATTTAAAAGTAAATTGTTTATTTTAAATTCATATTTTTATATTATTATAATTTTTATTATATTTTAATAATTTCTATTATATTTTAATAATTTCTTTATAAATAAATATTTAATACTATAATAATTGAAAAATTACCCTTTGACTTTTAATATATTATTAGATAGTTGATTAATTATTCGTTTCATGATAATAAAGAATAGTGGGAACATAAAGAGTTTTTTAATTATCTATAATACACTATATTTTGAATTAAAAATTGATATAATTAATATCTCATATATATATATATTATAAAAAATATAATTATGCGTTTTTTCTAGTTGAGTTAATAATTGAAATAATTAAAAATCATACTCTAAATATAAAAAAATAAAATTTTATAACAAAAATAATATCTCTAAAATATCTAAAAAAATGGACTTTTAAAAATTATTAATATTATTATTTATCATTACGATAACATAATGCTCATAAATATTGAAAAACGGGTGTGGATGGAAGAATGATCAAGGAATTGAATATGATCTTTCTCCTTTGCAAAAGGCAACTAAGTAATAATTTTAAATATAAATGGTTTTATAAGCTTAAAAAAATACAAAAATTTTAGTTTAAAATTTATAAATTAATTGTTGCTCACTATTAAATAAATAATAAAGGAGGATATATATTCGATAAACAATAATTTTATATAAAAATATTGTAATAATGTAGCATTTTACTAAAATTTGTATATTATCCCTTAACATTTCATTATAAAATTGAAATTATTATTAAAAAAATAACTTTACTCAACAATTTACCATTATTAATTTTAATAATATTTTAATTTAATGTAGTTGGTAGATAAAAGAAGATTTAACTGGAATGGGAGTTTTTAATATGGTTTATGTATTTAATTTTTGCGGATCTAAATAGTTAATGTGTAACTAAACCCCTGTTAGCATCTATGAAGCCCTAGAAGTCTATGGAGAACTTACTGACAATTGTGATATAATAGGAAAATCAGGACCTCAATTTTCTAACATAGATAATGATCCTAAAAAGGGGCTTAAAATCTCATTTACAGGTGGAGATGCATGCTTTACTACAGGTAAAAAATAAAACAAAATTAAAACAAAATAATATGGTATTAAACTATATAGTTGAGCTTATAATTTTACTATATTAGATCCTAGCTCTATGACACTTGATCCACAAGATGGTACATCTCCTTAGCCAATTGGAAGCTAATATAGATAGGCCACCTTTTTATTAGAATGCGCTAATCATAATGATGCTAATTTTACTGTTGATTCTACCAATTAGTGCAATACAGTTTTTAAAATGAAAACTCAAGTGGGATGTAAAGGAGGAATGAGATCTCATCACAGTCATTTTAAAACTTTGTTGTATTTAAGTTTACTGTTTTCTGTTTATGTCGTAGGTGGATACTTACTTAATAAAAAATAAAAAGGACTTGAAGGTGTTGAAGCCTTACCTCATTTAGAATAATGGAGATAGTTTCCTTCGTTAACTTTAGATGGAATATAATTTTCTATGCAAAAAAGTAAGAAATTAATTAAAATAATCAGATTAAAAATTAAAAACAGAGGCGGAGAAGGCTCTAGTGATAGTGAAGGATATACAACAATTTGAATGATAAAATTAAATTTATGTTTATTAATTCATTTATTCAAAATTTTAGGATTAATTTTATAAATATGTTAATTCTAACTTAAATTTTTGCATATTTTAATCTAAAATTTTTATGGAATATTAAAATACTTATATATATATATTCAACTTTATGGCTAAATATTATCACATTTATTCCTTATCTTTATTGTTTCATTTGCATAATGGTCTATAACTTTTTCATACTTTATGTTTATATATAATTATATTCAATTATATTATATCTTTAAATTAAAACTATGATTAAAATTAGTTCTTTTTAAACTATAATTTTTTATACCTTTCCATTTATAAAAACATGAGTATAATAATTTAAATTAGAAATTTCATTTTATATAACAATCCAATTAAATCAATTAATTTATCCATAAATAGTATAATTAGGCTATATTCTATCTTTGAAATTATTAATAAAAATATATTTTATAATAATGGATTATTTATTATAACTTAGTTATCTAATTTGAAGGTAATGGAATATTCAGGTATAATTTTTGATTAGAAAGTAATAGTATTATTTATATTAATTCTGATTATTACTATATAATACAGTTTAAAGTTTGATTTGCTAATTGCGTCATAATTATTTTAATTAAATACAAATTTTTTTAAATTACCAATAATATATATTTAAATTTTATTAGACTATAAAGTGGGGGCCAAATTTTGATAAATAATACATATATTATTAGTATTTAATATAGATTGTTCTTTTCAAAGCAACCCTTATATTCTTTATATTGTTTCACTTAAAGTAGATTTTTATAGAAAAGCACTATTTTATGTGAATTAAATGTATATTTAACAGTTATATCATTATTTTCAGTTTTCTTTTTCATATTTTTTGAATTTAAAATATATATTCTTCTTTATTTGGTAATGTATGTTTTGTTTTACTGTTTTTTTATTAAATATTTATGAGAGAGTTTGATTTAGTTGGTTTAGAATTATTTCAAACTAATTACAGTCGACATATATTATATTAATAAAGTAATATTATTAAATTTTATTTGTTTACCCCATATAAAATGACACACCTAAAATCAAAACTAAATATAAATATTATGTAAAACAGACTTTAGAAATAATTTGCACAATTTACAAATACATAATTTAAAACTAAATACATATACACACACAACCATTTTATGTATCATTATTTAAGTTAAAGGATTATGCTTTTTTCTTATAATAATAATATAATTTTCGATAATAAAAGTGAAAAATAGTTTGTAAAAATATAAAAATTCAAAACAAAATACAATTAAATTATTAATAAATAAGACCAAAAATATATTTCTTATGATATTAGCTATATTTCTGTTCATATTTAGCTTGAACTTTATGCTTTCTAATGCTAGATGCCCATTCTCCCATAAGAGTAGATTTATGTGCGGGGGAGATGAATTTATGCTATTAGAAGGAAGATGCTATAAAAATGATCTAAGAGAATTACCCATCAAGGCATAAGACATGAGTACACTAGACTTACAATGGGGTCTAAGGAGTAAATAAAAAACTAAGTTTATTTATTTTCAATACTATACCAATAATTCAAAATAATATTTAAATCATTTTTATTAGATAATAATTCAATTGATATAATGATGAATCTTGGACAAGAAAATAATTTTTCATTCGGTTATTCACTTAATAATGGACTTTTACTAAACAAGTAAGAAAAATATTTTTTAAAAATGTTCGTTTTATATTATGGAACAAAAAAGTTTAGAATTGATTTTGTTTTTTTAAATAATTTTTTCAGTATATAATTAATTTTTATCTAGATAACTTAAAGCATCAATATATATTTTAATATATCATACTAAATAACTAAAAAACCTAAAGATTCTATTAAATTTATAATTAATTTTATAGAATAGATATATTTATAAAAGAAAAAGAAATTGAGAATGTTATAATTTGCCCTGGCTGTTAGATAAAAATATTAGGTAATATAATTAATATAGTAATTTAGTATACAAATTTATTATATAAAATATATTTTTTAATCAAAGGTTATCAAATAGAAAAGGACTTTATAAAAATCAAAGTAAATATTGATTTAAACATATCTCAGATAAATAAAGAATTATTATAAATTTAAATTGAATAATACTACTTTAATAAAAGATAAATAATTAAGCATGGTAATACTATTAAATAAATAATATTTTATTTGTTATTATATATATTATATTTTGATAGAACTTTAGCTTTAAAACGAAAATGCTTAAATTTAACTTGACGAAGAATAGGATAATTTGCTAACTGGAGGATGGTAGCCTACAAAATTATAAGAGATCACTTGGAATTTACATCCTAAAATTTTGTTTTATAGCTGGGGATTTTTAATTGATATTTCTCTAATATTAGTTAGAAATTTCAAATGTTGGAGAAACTATGTTATTATACATGGATTAATACAGCTATTTATTGATGTGGCTACTGTAATTCTTGTAAGTTTGACCATTTATGTAAACACTTACCCAATGAGTAAATTATAAATAATAAATTGTTTAAAAATAATTTTTATATAATTTTAATTTTTTAGGTGAAGTATTAAAAGGGGTATCAGGAATTCATTTTGTTGTTGGGGCTTCAATGTTAATTTTGACTGTTTTAATGCATATTCAAGGATTAATATTATAGCTTTGCTATATTGGACCTAAAAAGGGAAATAAAGATAAATTAGCTAAATAATAAATTGTGCATCTAATAGTTGGAAATTTATTATATATAATGGGAAAAATAGAGATAATAACTGGATAGTAATATCTTTAATTTATTAATTTTAATAAAACTAATTCTTTTTTCTTTGTTTAACCATAAATATAATTAATTAGTTATAAAAGTCAAAAACTAATGCAAGGAATAATATGGGTATCGGTTTTTATCGGAATAAGAATTATATTTGAGATTCTACATTAAGTATAACCTTAGTTTTACCTATCAATATTAAGAAGAAATTCTAAAAAATAAATAAAAGATGAGTATAGAGAATTGCTAGTTTTATTAAGATAACACCACACTAAATAAGAAATAGAGGAGTCTTTACCCAACATAAAGTATGTAATATGCGCCAATAAAGTATATTCAACTAAAAATCTAACTCACCCAGGAGGAAACTATTTAGTAGAGGCTGTGAATGGTAGAGATATTGACTGCTTCTTAAACGGGGGCTATGCTTTAGAAAACTTTAAGAGATTACCCTATACTCATTCTAAAATGGCCAAAGTTTGGCTTCACAATCATTATATAGGTCATATAATCTAAGAAAAATATGATCCCATATAAATAGAAGGGTCTTTAAATGAAACTTTATGTTCTAGTACAGATGAATAAAATTCTAATGACATTGAAATGTAAAGCAATGACCTGCTATCAATGAGTAATCAATTAGTTAGAAGTATCGATTTATCTAGTAATTATAAAGCCAGGATTATAAGAGAAAAGTAAATATTTGACTATTTTTTAATCGATATTTATTTAATATGAAATCGAAAATTATTGATAGGAAATTTGGAGATGGGATTTCCTAATTTGACTTTTAACTCACCAATAATTAAGAAACTTTCAGAATTTGCAATGAACTTTACGGAGTAAGCTGGATGGGAAGATATTTTTAAATAAAACTATAAGATGACGAAAAAATAAGATACTATACTACTGTTTTATGCATGACTGAAAGAAACTGTCAATAAAGAAAAGTTTATTTAGGTATTATTATTTTTTTTTTTAAATTTAATTAATTAAAATTTACTTACTTATATTTTATATTTTAGAATTATTAAAATCAAATTTTTCTACTAAAATCGAATAACTAGACTTTAATAAAACTTCTTCAACATTACCTTTGATTATTAAAAAATATGATACAAAAAAGGCTGTTTCAAAGAAAATTCACAGCTACAAAGAGTAAAATCAATTTACTTTAAGTGGACCTTATGGTTTAGGATTATAATTAAAAAATACAGGTATTCAAAATAGAAATAATTTTTTATTAGTTTTATTAATTCTAATTTATTAAATAGCTAAAGGAGAACATATAATAGTAGCTGGAGGAACAGGAATACTACCATTTTTAGACCTACTTAATTTTATATTAAAAAAGAGTATTTTTTAAATAGCTCTATAATAAAAAGGGTAACACTACGCTTAGAATGTATTAGATTTAGATGTAGTAGGAGCTTCTGAATGTTTAGAAAACTTTTCTTTAAATGTACAATATTTTTTAACTTATGAAAATTATATTTACTAATATTATTTACTAAATTTAGCTTTATGTTTCGTTTAAAAATGAAGAGTCATTCTTAGGAAGAGATATCATTGAAACTCTAGCAATAATTTAATAAGAATATTAACTTAATTATATAAACATATGTGTAAGATTTAGTGATAATTCTTGCTTAAAAACAATGAGATGCGTTAAATCTAGGTAATATTAAAAATCAAAATTTTAAAAAATTAACCCACTAAATTTTAATTCTGGTTAATTTTTAGGTTCGATCAGTAATTTTTTAAAAATGAATCTTATCAATGGAACTAATAAATACAAAGAGTTTGGAGCTGTGGTCCCTTATAAATGCAATAATAACTTCACGAAGCATTTTTTGGAATTGTTCATAAAGATAATATATAGTTTGTTTGATTTATATACTTAAATACTATTAAATTATTACTTTAACAAAAATATATTTATATTAACTAATTATATATACTTATACTAATATATAACTTATATGTTATTTTAATTTAAATTCAAGTAATTTTATTTATTTTAACCATATTAAAGAACATATACACATATAAAATATATTCAATTTTGATAAATATTATTTATAATTCTAGTTATTATTATTTCCTTCTAATATTCTTTGTTATCTTATTATTTTGTTTGAGGGGAATTTGTATCCTTGGGTAATCCCGATAGTTAGATTATCAGGGTATATCTCTGGTTTTATTTAATTATGTATAAGAATTTCTTTATTTAAATAATTGATATTAAATCAAAATTAAATATATATATTAACCATAGAGAATCAGAATTTATATAATTATTTATAGAAATCAATATGTAGATTTCTATAAATATCTTTAAATTTAAATTTAAATATAATTTTCTTTATGTTAAAATAACAAATATAATTTATATATATTTTTATTTATATAAATAATAAATAGTTTATAGATATTATACTTTGTCATATAATATCATATTTATTAGCATATTTAATATGGTATAATATGTAATTAAACTCTCAATTTCATATATATTTTTAATGAAGTTTTGTATTTAAACATAACTATCATTAGAATCAGTATTAAGAAAAGAATTAAATATTAATTACTTTGATTTCAAAGAATGTAATTAAGAATAAATTCATCCTATAAAATATAAAAAAAAAAAGAAAAAGAAATTCTATTTAACAAAAATTTGAGAATATTTTTAAAAAAAGTAATGAAAAGCATAATTCAAACTGATTATATTTATATAATTAGTTTAGTGACATAAGTTTTTTTAATTTTGATTTTAATTGAATATTATATATTTATATTAATAATTACAAAAAGAAATAATACATAGTGCAAGAATCAGAAATTTAAAATTAGTAAGAATAAGCTCACTAGAATATATTTTTATCAAATAATGTATTAGAAGTTTTCTTAATATTTACTAAGTTATATGCATTATTTAATTTTATTAAAAAATATAAATAAACTATATTGAAAAACAAAAAAAAAAGAAAAGGAAAATGAAATTATAAATATTTATTCTTATTGTTATAGTAACAATTATTTCTTGTAAATGTCCATTAGGATTAGATGAATTAGTTTAAAAATTATAGTTAAAATAATCTTAAAACATTTAGTGTAAACAAGATGAAGTAATAATTTTAGGTTAGTGCTAAAAAAATGATCTAAGTCCTTTACCTGATTCCAAAAAAATATCTGATAAACTTACTTTTTCATATGGTTATCCAGGTAAATTCAGATATTTTTAGATATTCATATATTATAATAATTTCTACATTTTAATTTAAGTAATAAAAATAATTTACTTCTCTTAATATTTATCAGTTTTTAGAATATTTTATAAATTTATACAAATTAATTTTATTTAATATTTAGATAATACATATACGCAGATAGATTTTATCTTAAATATAAAATAAAAAAGTTATATTTCTTTAGGATTTGGTACCTCTATGTTTGGCAGTGATTTGTATTAAATTAAAATTTTAAAACTTTTATTTTTACCCTTATATAAAATTTCTTTAATAATAGGGTTGCTTTATAAATTAATGAGGATAATTCAGTAACTTTAACTTAGATGTATTCTAGCAGCGTAATAATTATATTAATCATAATATAAATATGTAGTATTAAATTTATAAATATATCAGGAAGAGCCACCCATTAAAATTTAAAATTAAAATTCAGCTAATTTACTAGGTATTTTATATAAATTTATTTTTTTTGAATTTAAATTTAAATTTTAATTTTATTTTCACTATCTTAATACAATCCATATTAATTTTGGTAATTAAGGTTATTAAGTTAATGATAACGAAGTGACTGTAAAATTTACCAGATAAATGAAACCATAATAAGTAAAAGGACAACCGTAATTAGCTGATTTGACTGTCAATCAACCACAAAATTTTATTTTTGCTTATGGAGCAGAGTAAGGTGACATTTCAATGTCCTACCATTAAGATAATCGTAAATAATCTTATATACTTTTTATAAAATTAGATTAAATTAATATATTAGATTTTTCCAATGAATTCTAATTAACTGGTAATATGGGTGAGTGCAATTTACCTAGAAAATTAATATAAGGAAAATGTATATTAAACGATATTTTGCCTCTTTCATAAAGTATGGATGTGCCTAATTCTAAATTAAAATTAAGTTGGGATTTTCCAGGTAATATTATATGATACAAAATGTGATGAAAATAATATATTAATATTTTAACCAAATTTAGATGAACAGTATGTTACCTTTTTAATGGAACTTGGAGTTAAAAGTTGGGTTGGGCTAGGTTTTGGAGCGTCTATGTACGATTCTGACATGTAATTTATAAAATTATATTAATTTAATTTATTATTTTCTTAATTTCCACAATTATTAATAGGATCATAGCTAATATTTTAGACAATGGCTCAGTAGCAATTACTGAAGCATATTCATAAGAAGTAAATTTAAATGAAATTTTAGTATATATATTTAATAAATTTTTAATCGATTTCAGGAAGAACCACCTTCAGATATATAAGATTAATCTGGATACTTACTACTGGGATATGAGGTATTAGATGACAACATAAAAGTTAAATTTAAAAAACTATAAAACCCTCCCTTTTAAAATGGAGCTAAATTATAACCTAATGGATAATACACATTTATAATTGCTTATAATGATCCTGGAAAAAATTAAATGAGTTATCATAATGATAATAGTAAAATACAATATAAATCATACGAATATTTAACTTAATTATATTTATTGTTTAGGAACAAGTTTTTAAATTACCTTAACTTCTAAATCATAATGTCCTGAAAATTAGGTAATTATTGATGGAGAATGCTAAATCAATGACCTTGAGAATTTAGGCTCGTACTCATAGGTTAATAGTGATTTGATTGTATAATGGGGATTTCCAAAAGACGGGGAATCAGTTGATTTTAAAATTGAACTCCAATAAAGAAGTTGGGTAGGGATTGGATTAGGAGGACCATGTAATTATAATATTTTTATTTAAAATATAAATATATATGTATATATATATCATATTATAATTATTTTAGTAATGGAAGATACTGACATGATATGGGCTAATATCGAAAAAGATAACCAAGTATCTATTTATGAAGGAGTAGCTACTGGAGTAATTAAATTAATTAATATTTATTTTATAAAAATAGTCTGACCTTTTTTTATTTACCAAAGGAAAATTAACCATAAGCCCAAAGTAATAAAGCTCTAAAACTACTAGGATATTAAACGACTGATTCATCAATCATTATTAAATTCAATCGGTTATTGAAACCTTAAATTAAAGGATATGCTTAATTATAGTATGGAAAATAATACACTTTTATAGCTGCTTATTCTCCTGTCGGAAAAAATAGTCCAACTATGGGCTACCATGATACAAATCGTATAAATATTAACATATACAAATTTGTATATTTTACTTTAAATTCAATATTAAATTGTGTTTGTAGATTTCTAATTTGATGTAAACTTTAAATCTGATGAAATTCCTGATGATATTTCATGTCCCGATGGAGAAGTAATTATTGAAAATAAATGCTAAAATAATGATATATCAAATCTATCTTCTACGTGCGATTTATAAAGTGCAGGAACTTCTTTATAATTCTCAATAAATGGTAATTGCATAGTATTAATAGTATATTTAAGTAGTTGACATATAAATATTGTAATTACTTAGAAAAAAAAGGAACAATTACTTTCTTGTAAGAGTTATAAAGATTTAGTTGGATAGGACTTGGATTTGGTTCTGGAATGAATAATCTTGACATGGTAAAAAAAAATTTACTTTTTAATGATTATTAGAATATATTTTTTTCATATAGATTTGGTGTAACATATAGTCTAATAAATCTCCCCTAGATTAAAGAAATTATGGAAGGAGTGTTTTGAAAAATTAGGGGTAATCTTATACTGTATAAATATATGAAGGATTTACTACTAAGCCTGGACCTCCCTCTGCTAATAATTCACAATCTTCTGTTAAACTGTTAGGATATAAAGTAACAGAAAACTCTGTTTTAGTGAAATATAGCAGAGTTTTAAATCCAAATGCAGAAAATACATCTGTATTAGTTCCTGGAAAAAATCAATAGTTATCAATTGCTTATTCTTAAGGAAATTCGTAACAAATAGATTACCATGGAAATAATAGTAAAATAATATAATTATTGTAATTGTATTAAAGTTTTCTAATTAATAATTTTATTACTTTATAGAGTTTATATTCAGTGCTCCTTTAAAAAATGGAATTCATATACATATTGGAGGTACTGGAATGTCAGAGTAGTTTTCAAAATGGCACAGATATTTCTATTTTGCAGCCTGGGGAATAGCTATTGATATTGCATTGGTGATTGCTAGAAATTTTAAAGCATGGAGCTTTTACATGAATATTCATGCTTTACTTATGATATTAATTGATTTTGGAACTATAGTGATATTTTCCATGACTTTATACTATAATAGAGCTGTATTAGGTAATTAAATCAAGAAAGTTATATTAATTTTTTTATTATTTTAAAAAATATTAAAATTTTTTTGCAGATATTGTAAATGGGGGATGGAAGGGATTACACTATATAAATGGTTTAGTATTTATGATTTTGGTTTTCTTTAATCACACTGGAGGAATTATTATCAGACACTTTTATATGAAAAATGAAGATTAAAACTACGATAAATTTTCCAAAATCAGAAATATTCACTCATATATGGGGCATTTCTTATATTTACAAGCTAAATTATAAGTTTTGGCTGGATTGTAAAATCTAATTTTATTAACCTTATGAAAAATTAATTATATATAATATTTAGATATTGTGCTGGATAGTCATAAACTGGTTGGATATTAGTAGGATGCACATTAGCTTTCAGAGTTATTATGGAGGTTTTTCATCAAACAAAGCCCAAATTTTACATCCAAATGTTCTTGAGACACAATAAAAATATAGTAAAAAAAGGTGATAATAAAGCTCTCCTGGAAATGTTGCAATAAGGATATAGCAGAAAATAAATTTTGAAATAATTACCTGATGCTAAATATGTTATTGCTTAAAACAAGGTTTACGACATTAAATCACTGTTCCATCCTGGAGGAAACTACATAATATCTGCAGTAAATGGAAGAGAAATCGACTGTTTCCTCTTTGGGGGGTATAATTTAGAAACATCTACACGATCTCCTCATAATCATTCCTAATTAGCTTTTGCTTGGTTACACAATCATGAAATAGGAAGCTTACATTCAGATTAAACTGACAGCTTTAATATATTATCACTAAAACCCGATAGTAGCGAGAAGTAAACTAATATCCCTATTGTTAAAGCTGTTATAAATAAATAGTATACTCTATCAATGCCCTTGATCTCAAGTATACATCCCAACTCATAGGTTCCTGAAGGTATGATGATTGGAAAGATTCAAAATAGTAGGTAAAAAATAAAAAATAAAATGTATAATGATTTTTTTATGTTAATAATTGATTAATTTAAAGAAAAATGACTCCTACCACTTCAGCTTTTGATTTCTAAATTTCAAATAATGGATAACAAGTGGAAACTCTAAATACTTTACCTGGAGTGGAGTGGATAGGAAGACATTTTACTGTTAAAATATAAGGAGAAGCTAAAAAGAGATGTTATACTACAGTGATATCCATGTAAAAATAAAACATTGAATAAAGAAAAAGACTTTATAGTAAATATCCCCAATACTTTAATTTTACATTTTGGCTAAATTTATTTATGAAATATATTTATTACTTAGGCTATATTAGGAATTAATATGAAGGAGTAGATTTAAAAGAACCTGTTTATAATATCATAGAAACTCTTCCTTTAGTTATTAAAAACTATCAGCTTGAAACTACCTTATCTAGAAAAATCCATGAAGATGAAGATTATACTTATTAATATGAAATAGAAGGTCCTCACGGGCTTGGATTATAATTAAAACCCTAAAGTAAATAATATCTAAATATTTATGAAATTTATCCAAAATAAATTTTTAAATTTTTTAGGTCAGGGTCAACACATAATAGTAGCAGGTGGTACAGGAATTTTACCTTTCTTAGATTTACTTGACTTTTTATTAAAAAATCAGTATTTTTGGCTGCTACTTTAGATAAAGATATCGAATTTGCTCGTCAAAATATAGATTTCTAAGGCATTGGTTTGGAAAATTGTCTTAATAATTTTAAATTGAAGGTAAATATTATTTATTAATATCAAAATTATATATTTTAATTTCATAAAATATTATTAGGTTTATGTTTCTTACAATGAAGTCAATGAGTTTTTAGGAAGAGATATAATAGAGCCTTTGGTACATATAAATAAAACATATAATTTAGGATTAGTAGATGTTGTTTTGAGATTCAGTGATAAAGGATAAGTGAATGGTCTAAACTGTACATAAAATAGGTAAATAGTTTTAATAATTAATATAATAGCAATTAATAAAAATTTTCTAATTATATATATATAATTTAGATTTGATGAAAAATTCTTTTAAAATGAATTATCAAACATTAATAAGATAGAAAGAGTCTTTTTATGTGGTCCCCCTGGAATGCAAAAGTCAATTCCCGAAATTTTGATAAATTATGTTTCTTAAGATGATATAGTATTTGTTTGATGATTATCCATATAATATATATATATAAATTTAGTATAAATATAAATAACACTTTAACAAATTTATTAATAAAAATTTATATTAAACTAAAATATTTAATAAAAAATGTTTAGAATTAGTATTTCATTTTAATATTTATCGATATGTTTAAATAAAAAAATGGTGTTAAAATAATGTATATTAATAAATAGTTGGTTTATTAAAATATTAAAATATATAAAGTTTTATAAAAAAAATTATAATAGATTATAACATTATTGTGTCTAATCTCTTCCGTATATTTATTATATATTAAAATTATATGGTTATCTCAAATTCAAATTTTAGAGAAGTGAATAAAAAACACAATAGTTTCTTAAATAATTGAAAGAAATAAGGTGATTTAAATGACAGTTTAATTAATTAAAGAATACGAAAGCTAATCAATTTAAAAGCAAGAAAAGTACGTAAGAGTAAAACAAAAGAAAATTAGAAAAAAAATTGAAAATAACAAATTACCATAGAAAGAAGAGAGATTATGTAGCCAAAAGTTAATTAAGATTTCGAAATTTACAAAAGGATTAAGTTATTAGGAGAAGGGTCTTTTGGAAAAGCTTATTTAGTTGAATGCACAACAGATAAAAGCTTATGTGTTATCAAATAAATGGACATGAATAATATGAATGAAGAAGAAAGGAAAGAAACCATAAAGGAAGCTCGTATTTTAGAAGCATTAACACATCCAAACATTATTAAGTTTAGAGAAGTTTATAAAACTAAAAAAGGTAATAAAAAATAGAGACTGATATTTTAATTTTAGTATAAATACATTCTAAATTTTATAAATAAAACTATATATTTTGAAATCTGTATAATATAGTTATATTGGTGTATTTTATAAATCAATAACATTTCTAGGAAAATTATGTATAGTTATGGATTACGCAGACGGAGGAGATTTGGCTAAAAAATAAAAGAAGCTAGAGGTACTTTTTTCAAAGAAAATTTAATATTAGACTGGTTTACCCAAATTTCTCTGGCTATCAAGCATTGTCATGATAGAAAAATTATTCACAGAGATCTAAAGGCTTAGAACATTTTTTAACCAAAGATAACAGAACTTTATTAGGGGATTTTGGTATAGCAAAAGTTCTTAATAACACTAGAGTAACAATTTTTATTAATTAACCATATATAATATTTAGTTTTCTTAATTTATATTAATAGGAAAAATGCAAAACAATGGTTGGAACTCCTTATTATCTTTCTCCTGAAATAATTAATAATAAGGCATATTGCTTTAAAACAGATATCTGGTCTTTAGGTAAAAAATTAATTGTTATAATGATAGTATATTAAAATATTATTATAATAATCTTTAGGAATTGTATTGTATGAAATATGTGCTTTGAACCCTCCTTTCGATGCACAAAGTTTAGATGGACTAGCTTTGAAAATAGTAAGAGGTTAGTATCCCCCTATTCCATCAATATATTCAAGAGATTTAAAAAATTTAGTTAATAGTTTACTATAAGTAATAATGTTATATATATATAAAGGCATATAAATAATACTATTAATTTAAATTATCATATTAATTAGACTGATCAAAATAAAAGACCCACAATTCATAATGTTTTAAATATGCCTATTATTAAAAATAGAATCGGAAATTTTTTAAGTGAAAGTATTAGAATTAATGAGTTTTCTCATACTATCTTACATAAGAAAAAGTTCGTAAATGAATCTGATGAAAATGTTGGGTATCCATAACCATAACCTAAACCGCAACTTTAATAGCCCTAATCTCATGCTCAACAAATAAATAAATATAAAAAAGACATTATATAGCCATAATAGGCCTAATATAATTATTATTAGTAAAAACCATAATATGGTAATAACAATAATTAAATGCCATAAGGATTACTAGGGAATTTTTTAAGTCCTCAAAATAATTTACAACCCAATAGAAATTTATTTCAAAAACCAAATAATAATAATAATCTCATTTTCGAATCTAAGACTCCTCGAGAAATTTAAGTTGGAAATAAAAATATGATTAATAATAAGGAATGGGTTTAATAATAGCAATAATAAATGCTTTAACATCAATAAAATATGCAGTATAATTATAACAATATATAAGGCATATATATGTAGCAATAAAAAGAACTAATACCTCAAAAACCCAAGCCATTAAATATACTTCTCGAAGAAAAAAAAGAGTAAATAAAATATATTAAAGAAAACAAACCTGGCTAAAAAGGGAAAAATGAAAAAGAAAGTAATGTGTATAATAAAATTTTAGAAAATTTTTAAAATGAAGAGGTTGCAGATAAACAAAATAACGATAATTAATAAAATATTATGGCTAGTAAAATTAATAATAATAGTGAGATTAGTAATAGCAGCTTAAATAATAAATCAAAGTATGATATGAAAAGAGATCAAATGAGGCAGGATATACTATAATAAAAGAAAAAATTAGCTTAGAATCAAAAAGAGGAAAAGTTTTATATAGAATGGAAACAGCCAATTAACTAAAATAATTAAATTAACAAAATTAATGTAAGTGAGAATAATACCCCTCCCAACAGTTCAAACAATGAAAATATTAATGCCAATAATAATAAATTAGGATTAAATAATAATATAACGAAGAGCGAGCACTCAAATAATATAAATGGTAAAAATCCATAAAACAAAGGTTTTAAAATAGAAAGAAGCTATAGCGAAATGTTAATTTAACCAAATTTCAAAATTCAATAATAGGGAAATAAAAAAGAAGTTCTTCAATAAAACAGCAATAGCTAAAATTCTACTAATATGCCATAACAGTAAAAAAGAACTGCTATATTTAAAATATAGAAGATAAAACAAATAATCATGGAATTCACAATGAAAACGAAAATTATTTTTAAAAAATAATCAATGAAAATGAAAAAGACAAAATTGAAATTAAAAGAAAATATTCTCATAATAATTACCCGTCCAGTCCTATATCTTAAAATAAGAGTAATAATTCTGATATCCTTAACTCAAATAATAGTCCTTTGACCAGTAACAGGAGTTAGATAAGCAATAACAATTAAAAATAAAAAATGAACTTAGAGAAAGAGACAGAGACAGAAGCAATCCTAGCATCGGACATCATCGAATGGATACTGATTTCTCCACAGAAAATACAGAACTGGAATCTGTTGCTGAAGAAATTGGATATATCAATGATAAAAATAATTTAATTTTATAAAATGATGATATTGGGAATAGATAAAATTCAATGGTGTCTTCTAAAAAAGTTAATTATGAAAATAGTGAAGAAAATTAAAATGCACCTTTAAATGCAATAAAAATGGATAAAAATGATTAAAACTAAATCAAATATAAAGCATAGTAGGATAAAAATAATATAAGCAATATGCCAATAAACAATGAAGAATATTTGATAGGAATTATCGGAGACATATAAGAAATTGTTTCCAATTAAGAATATTAGATAGAAGGTAAAATAGATGAAAGTACAAAAATATTTATATATCAACAAAAATTATTTGTCTTATTTAAAGTCTATATATTTGATAGATTCTGAAGAAGAAAGTAAAAAAAATTGGAAGAAATGGATAAAAGTGTAGCAAATGTAATGGAAAAATATGAAAACGATATAGAAAGAGATGATGATGATGATGATTTTAGTCTTTAAGAAGAAAATAAATTACAAAGTTTAAAGATTTTATTAGAAAATATTTCAGGGGGATAAAATAATTTTACTCAAATATTATAAATATTTAAAAATTAAGTATTAGAAAACGGATTAGACATGGTTCTTTCTGATATTAACTAGCTCAAATCACCTTATATGAAAATATTAACATCAGAAAAGTTACAGTATATAATACCTCTTTTGTTAGTATACTAAAACGTAGAATAAGAATTTGAATAAGTATAAGTGCAGTGATTAGATTGAATCTCGATTAAAACCAACTTTCATTGTATATAACATAACTTTATTAGATTTAATTTATAAAATATATTATATATCCTTTATTAAGTTATTTTTTATATAAATTAATTAATTATTTTTATATCATATCTATTAAGAATTTATATCAATATTTAAAATTTTATTAATATATTGTTATTATTATTATTTTTTTTTTATCTTAAAATATATATTTATAAGAAATAAAATCATATTAGTTTGCCTCTGTTATGTTTTTAAACTATTTTTTTAATTTAAAATTAATAGAATTTTTCATTTTCGTAATGTTCAAACTCTATAATTAAATATTTAGACATTATTATAAATTTTTGTATAAAATTCTAAAGAGTTATAAAGAGTATGATCTCATAAAATTATTGATTTCAAAATTTATTGGTATTTAATGATATTTAAAATTATTAATATTTTTATTAATTTAAAAATTGAACAAGAAACTATGCAAATAATAATTAATATTTATATAACATATTAAAAAAAAAAGAAGAATAAAAAAAGAAAAAGAAAAATGAAAACATATAAAATTTAGATATATCTTATAATAACTTTACTTAATTTATAGAATGTTGTATTATCTCAATAGAATTCACCAGTCCTCCATGATAATAAATTAATTACTCATTAAAGACTTTTAAAAAAGGAAACACATACTTTAGAATGGGAGTTTTTGGACAATTAAACTATTAGTTTTACTATTTCCTTGAAGTAAAAAAATAGTTCTTCCTAGCATTTGGAAAAGGTTTAGTTTAAAAATAAATTTAAATATTTATAAAATTTTCTTAATTCTTCTTTTTTTTTGTCAGATGAGGAGCATATTTCTATTATCAAGGTTAAATTTAGCTAAGATTCTGTATAAGTCATTGAAGGGTTACTAATAGATGTATATAAAAATAATTTAAATTAATTTGTCATATTATATTAAATTCAATACTAATTTAAATAAGAACCAATACTTTAAACCTTTTGAAGATTAAAGTCCGATAAAAATTCTTTAAAAAATTAATTATAAAATGAGATGAAGGCCATTTTTAACCGTCAAGTAAACCCAAAAATTGATGGATATACATCAATAATAAAGGGGCAAATAATAAATACAATAGAGATAGATGAAAGTCATTAAACTAGAATATTTGATTTTAATAAATTGAAAAAACTAAATTGTAAATCAATAGATATAAATAATTTTATTTGTCATAGCTTAATATTATTCAAACATTAATTTATTTAGACATTTAAAAAACAATAATTCTAGATAAAATTTAAATTTAAAAATAATTCTAATGCTCTCTAGAAAAAGTGGTAATAAAAAATAAATGTTTACCTAATGATCTAAATCCTTTAAGGAAAAGTAATAAAATAGAAACTAAATAGGGAATAAAAATAGAATGGGAGATTGATGGTAAAATATAATATTTAGTAAATATATAACATACTTATTTAAAATAAAATTTATAATAGAAAATAATGAATACACTCATTATATATACAGTATACCTGCCGAAATATTGGAGGAGTTTGGAGAAAGCCATCTTCAGTCTAATAATACAAATTTAGTAAAATATTTTTAATTTATATTTTATACTTTATTTATTAGTAACCTTTTGCATAGACTATTATTAAAATAATTGAAAATCAATATAAAAACAAATAACTAATTACTAAAAGAAATCTTGGTTTTAAAGATTTAATAATTGAGATCTATGATGTTACTATAACTCAGACATATCCTATACTTTTCACTAATTCTTAATCAAGTAACCTATAACTTCTTGGATATGAGAGAAACAAATAAAACTTAATAATTAAGTTTAAAAAAGACAACGGCAATTCCACTAAGAGTTTTAAGAGTTTATTTAGCATAGCATTACAAAAAAATCACCAAGAACAGGTTTAAATCATTTCTGATGTTATTGTTGATAATAGTAATTTGGTAAATTAATTTTAATTCATTATATATTGAAATTTTAAAATTATTAATTTTTCACTAGCTGCACTGAAAAATGTATCTGCTATAACATCTGAGGAAAATGGTATATTGTATACAGTTTCTTAAACCTCGGGACTTTCAGAAAGCTTTTTAAAAGTCCATAAGACATTGCTTTTTATTATGTGGGGATTTGTCTTTGAATTTTCTTTGTTTTGTGCAAAAAACATGAAAGTTTGGAACTTTTATTTGAAAGCCCATATAATATCTATGCTTACTATCGACTTAACAACAGTGATAATATTTATAATGACTCTGTATAAGAATAGAGAATATTTAGGTCAAATTTAATCAGTGTACCCAAAATTTCATTTTCTATGTGGATTAATCTTTATGGGCCTTGTTTTCATAGAACATATGCTGGGATTTTTTGTAAATCATAAATTTATTGAACCAAGAAAAGGAAATCAAGATAAGTATTATAAATTGAGAAAATTACATAAAGTGCTGGGTTATTAAATCTATTTATTATCAAAATGTATGATCTTCACAGGAATGTAAGTTTGCATTAATTGGTTTATGATTAATTAGCTTATACATATTAATTTAATTTTTTATATAGGTCTAGTGCTGGAAATAAAACCTATGGAATTATATTTGTATTTTGTTCATTTTTACTAAGAGCAGTTTTATAAGGTTTGCATAAAATCAAGCCTAGTTTTTATTTAAATTTAATGAGATCAAAAAATTAAAATAAAAAAATCATGAAAAATACTCTGAAATCACTAAAATGCTCAATAATGGATACAGTTATAAAGAAATTAAAAAAAAAATCCCTGATGCTGAGTATATTATATATAATAATGGGGTATATAATGTTAAGGGATACACCCATCCAGCAGGTAATTATCTTGTTCATGCTGTTTTGGGAAGAGATATTGATTCTTTTTTATATGGTGGTTACCGTCTAGAAACATCAATAGTCAAATAACATAATCACTCAGAATTAACTTATGTTTGGTTGGAAAATCATGAAATTGGAAAGCTAGAATCTAAAAATATATTGGCATTACCCTCTTCTTATCAAGCATTAAAATAATAAGGTGATAATAAAGTTACTATAATAGAAATGAAAAATTTCAATAATAGTATTATTCCTTTAAATTCTAATGAAAATTTCAATACAATAGATACAGCTGATTTAATATTTTAAGCTAACGTAATTAAATAAAGAGCTTTAAATGACTCTACTTCTGTTTTCGATCTCAAGTTATCATATGATAATTATAGGGTAATTATTAAAAATAACATGTATGGGGTAGACTGGATGGGGAAGCATTTTAATATTAAAAAGAAAGGGGAAAAGTAAAAAAGATGTTACACAACTGTGCTTTGCTTTATTGAATCAAATATTGAATAAAGATCTTACTAAATAAGTATTACATTTTACATCATAAACATATTCTTATTAACCTATAATGAATTTCTAAAATTAAATTATAGATTTAGCTCTACTAGGATTTCCAATCAAATAGATAGACTAAAATTTAGATTTCAATAAAAATAATGATGAAAATACTCTTCCCTTAGTAATTAAAAACTACTATGGGAAAAAAATGTTTTCTAGAAAAATTCATGAATAATTTAAAGGTGAAGAGTATTTAATTTAAGGACAACATGGAATAGGCCTTTAATTAAGAAGCTAAAGTAATATCAATAAATAAAACATATTTTTATATACTTTGTATTCATATAGTTTTTATACAAAATTCAGGCCAAGGTAACTATATGATAATAGCAGGTGGAACTGGGATATTGCCTTTCCTAGATTTGTTAGATTTTTTATTGAAAAAAAGTATATATTTGGCATATATTAAAGAAAAATAAGGAAATTAATAAGAACCATCCTACATTTAATATTTAAAAAGTTTAGGAGTAGATCAATGTCTAAACAACTTTAAAATATACGTATGAATAAATTTGAATTTTTTTAATTATTTCAGTGTAATATCATTTATTTTAATTTAATAGGTTTATATAACTTTTAAAGATGAATAAGAATTTTTAGGATAGGATATTATATAAAATATTGCAATTATCAATTAAAAGTACTCACTCAATTTAGCGGAGGTGTGCATCAGATTTAGTAATGAGTATAAGGTTTAGGATATTAGATGTATAAAACAAAGGTAAAATACAATAATACATAAAAATATAATTGGAATTATATTCTATTTTTTATAAGATTTGACGATAGATTTTTCAAATAAGAATTCTAAAATTTACCAAACATACATACTGCATGGGTGTGTGGGACTATAACTATGTAAAAGTCTATACCAGAAATACTAGAAAAATATATGGATAAAGATGATATTATTTTTATATGATTTATATATTTAGTTTAATATTCTAAAATAATTATGTTTTGCTTAGTTACAATAAATATATATATATATTTATTTTTCTTTTAATTTAATTCATCTTACGAAATAAAAATAATATTTATATATTTATATAAATAAAGTTAGGTGTATCTTACAATTGCTAATATAAATGCATAATATATATTAACATAATTAATTTAATAGACTATAATTGATATTTTTTTTTTTTCATAAAATCATATGTATAAAGATAAACCATACTAAATAAATATAATAGGGGTTGGGGTTGGGGTTGGGGTTGGGGTTGGGGTTGGGGTTGGGGTTGGGGTTGGGGTTGGGGTTGGGGTTGGGGTTGGGGTTGGGGTTGGGGTTGGGGTTGGGGTTGGGGTTGGGGTTGGGGTGGGGTTGGGGTTGGGGTGGGGTTGGGGTTGGGGT